>RJWH01006218.1:0-58891 GCA_004363575.1 Solenodon paradoxus
CTCCTGCTTCTCCTGCTCTTCTTCCTTCTCCTCCTCCTCCTGCTCCTGCTCCTCCTGCTCCTCCTCCTCCTGCTCTTCCTCCTCCTGCTCCTCCTGCTCCTCCTCCTCCTGCTCCTCCTCCTTCTGCTCCTCCTCCTCGAGTGCAGGACTGACCTGGGATTCATGTCCTGGCTCCTTTACCCCCTAATACTGCTCTACTCCTGTTCCCAGTAATGAGAACTGCCACTTTAAGTATCTGCCATTCCACTCTGGGTCTTCTGTCCCACTGGCTGTTTGGACCCCGCAGTTTGCTGGAGGACACTGTCCACAAAGCACATCTTTGCTGTCCTTCCCCTCCACCCCGCTCAGCTCCTCCACTTCCTCTGCCCACGTGGTGACAGAATTGTGTCTCCCGTGTAACGTGTTGGTGACGAGGTCTTTGCTGGTGGGTTGGAATATTCCATCTGGGGGTAAAAGCAAAGCAAAGCACAGCTGGAACCAAATATGCCTGCAGCAGGCCTTGCTTCACAAGGTGGTCTGACGGAGAGAAAGGACGTGGGACCTGCAGGTGCCTGGCGGCCTGAGCTCCGCCGGCTCACAGGCCAGCGCTGGGGAGTTTCTTCAGTGTGCCCGCAGCATGAAGGCATCCGAACTGTGGTTTTCACAGGACGCCCTTTTACTTCATGATGCCCCTTCACTTCAGGCCAGTTATCAGTGGACCCTGAGCCCACCTGGATGGTTTATCCCACCTCTGCGCACTGGCGACGCACCTCCGTGGCCACCCCACTGGGCCGCAGCACTCGGGGCACTCGGCCGCCGTGCATGGAGGGCCCTGGGCGGCAGGGCGGGCGGACCAAACCCACTCACTAGCGCTAACAGACACGAGCCCTTCGAGAGTGGGGACGGGCCCCTTCCTCTGCCAAGACCCTCATATGCCGTGACCTCCTGCAGATGTGCTCAGTGCAGCCGTTTTCATGTGAAAGGGCCCAGGACAAACTTCCTTTCCACTGGCCTGGAAGTCTCGGTCCCAGGAGAGCGGAGGCCAGCGCCTGTCACCTTGTCCCTCTGGAAGTCTGGGCACAGCCGTGTGGCCGAGTGTGCTCTGCTCTCATCTGATGAGAGAGATCGTCTCGGGGTCTGTCCACTTTCTGCTTCCGAGCTCGGGGTCAGATGCTTTCAGACCGGGCATCCGCAGAGCTTTGAGAGTGACGCAGGGCTCCTTGCCGTGTGGCCGCAGCACGCGGCCAGGCGCCTGCTTCACAGAGAGCTTCGCCCTTGAGCTGCCCGAGTCCAGCTGCGCTGAATAACGCCCGGCCACGTGCGGGAGGAGAGGAACTGAGTCAGGGAGGAGCAGGTGGATTTGGTGACGGACGCCAGGATCTGAGGTCCGCGCTAGCTCAGGTGCTGCGGACAGTTGCATGATATTGTTACGTCCTCGTGGATGCACGTCTGTCTTCACGCCAGAGTCCGCCAGCGCAGTCTCCTTCTCCCTCCCCAGAGAGCTGACCCTCCAGCCCCTTCGGCCCTTCTGCCCTTTGCGGCGACACAGGACCTAGACGGCGTCGTGCTCAGGGGCTCGTGTGGTCATGAGGTTCTAGAAACCGTGCGGGACGGGGCTGCGGGGGTCCTGGGGGCCGGGCAGGGGGGCCCAGAGAGAATCACAGGCCACGCCGGGGAAGGGGAGGCTCCCCGGGCAAGGCCGCGTCCCCAGGACCTGTCATCCCGGGAGGGGCTGGACTGTGAGGCCTCCGGTCTCTGTCCTGAGTTGTTGGCAGGATGGAGGGGTCTGCTCAGAGGCCTTTTAACTTCGGTCCACTTGGGTTCCGAGTGCTGTCATTTGAATCTCTAGTATTTATTTTTGGATTCTGCACCATTTTGAAGCTATTTAGGAATCTGGCAGTGAGTCAGGAGTCCTATTAGTTGGCATTAGAGTCCCTTAGGGACTGAGTTGTGTCCCCAAACACACAGGTGGCGATTGACCTGCAGGTGGTGTGGGACAACGAGGTCATGACGACGGGGCCCCGGCTGATCGTCATCACTCTCCCCAGGCTGCCCGCACTGGAGGCCCTGAGAGGACACGGCAGGGTCACTGCCTACAGCCCGAACGTGGGCAGCCGGCAGCCTGGACAGTGTTTAAGGCCCGGGTGACAGCGGTCCCAGCTGATAGGTGCTATCCGTGCATAGAGGCTGCAGGGCGCAGCGACCCCATAGGGTCGCTGACCTTCACGCCCCCATGTGGGGCTTTATCTGGACGTCGAACCATCAGTGATGAGCCGTCCGTTCGTCAGCTGTTCGTGCAGGATAGTTTCCCGCTCACCCGCAGTGAGCTGGCGCCGGCGTCATGGGACATCTGGGTGACAGGACGAGGAGGGAGAGCGGGTGGGGAGAATCGGGGCATGGGGTCCCTCACAGACAGAAAAACCTAGAGTCCAGCCTCAAAGACTATGGTCTGCAAGCACAGACAAGGCCTCCCACCCATCCCACAGTGCTGGCTGCATTTTGTGCTGAGCGAGTAGTAAAAATGCTGAATTCATGATATTTTCTATCAATGCACATTCAGAGGAGGGGCCGCTAGTAAGTTCATCTTTTTACAAGGCTGTTTCTTTGTTAGTACGCACCAGTCTTAAAGTAATTTGTTCATGTTTTAATTTGATAAATGATCGTATCCCATTGAGTATGCACGTGTGCACACGTGTGCACAGCAAAGAGAAAAGGGAAGGGACACCCTCTGGAGAGGGGGGTTTTAACTGAGAGGAACCTTGGTGCATGTCATATGCAAAGGCCGATGGTCCCTAACACGCACATAAAGTCTCTAGACTTAAGCATATTTTTCAGTCAGTCCGAGGCCACTGTGTGGAAGGGTGGAGCCACAATTCTGGGGTGATGTCTGCCGGTCGCACCTTCATCCCTTTCATCGGAAGAGCTGGCCTGTGTGCTCCTCTGGGTGAGCACTAGCCACACGGGCACTTCTCAGGACGCTGCTCACCGGCCTGCGGACAGGGCTCGTGCAGAAGGGCGGCCTCCGTATCGTGGGACACTGGTGAGCGGGGTGCGGAGGGACGGAGAGCAGGTTTGCACTAGGAAATGACTCAAAGCAGAAGCTCAAGCACCCCGAGCTGGATTAGTGCCGTGATACCTCACGGCCAGGGCACTGCACACGCTAAGTGTAGTTTTAACTAACAGAGAGCACGTGTGTAACCATTTCCCCGCCCGGGGAAACGTGATTTGAGTATCTAAACTGGGTAGTTCGTAATGAGCAGAGGACTTTGGTGGGGGGATATGGTGTGGGAAACTTTAGATCAGATGCTTAAAATGTGAGAGATACAGGCAGCGTTTATGCATGTACATCTGTAAATGCCTCCATCACGCGCACACACGTGTAAATACACACATAAAATGCCTACATGTCCTTTAGTTTTCATAAAGAAAAGCAAGCTCTTTTGCAAGCACCTACACAGATAAAGTCCTTAGCTGTGCAGAAACATCATCCATATGCTGGGGGTTTAAAACCAAAACTTGTTTTCCATGCCAGCACCTGCAGGCTAGACCTGGAGTTCAAAGATGGACTTGGTCACCTGAGTATAGTCTGGTCCCTTAGAAGTCAGCACGGAGAAGTCAGGAGGCATCCGCACGCTGAGAATGAACTGTGCTGACTCACGGCCAGTCTGCCTCTTCCCGCCGGGCCTGGCCTCCCCTGTCCCAGGGCTCTCTGACTGGCGGACCGTGGAAAGTCACAGGATGTGGCTGAATCGGGGGCAGAGGTGGGTTGAATTGACTGCTATTTTAATATTGTCTTGTGCTTTTGCTAATGAGATTTGACAAATGGACTCACCTATAATACTCGTCGTAGTAATAACGCCATAAAACACCTCCCCGTAACTGACCTCCGGTCAGCCACCAGCTGGCTAGCGAAGAGAAACCCACGCGGGCTTTACCCGGGCAGTGCTGGCTGACGGGCACGTCGTGGTCCTCTTGGCCTGTCCCCACACTGCCATTTCAGAAGCACTTTTTTTAGAACAAGAAAACCTGCGGCGACTCTCCAGGACCGGGGTCTCCGTGGGGCTGTGGCTGCAAACGCGTCTCATGTGGAAGGAGAGGAGGAGGTGGGCTGCCCTGGACAGTCCTTTAGGAGAAGGGCCTTTCTTCCTGTCCCACTGCGGCCGACACTCCAGGTCGCATCTCTTTGGTGAATTTCGTTGACACTTGTGACCCAGAGTATAATGAGAGGCTCTGTGCCGAGCCCTTCGGACGGGGACTGACACACAGAGCACCTTCACCGAGTTAAAGGAGAAAAGCAGCAAGAAAGCACAGCAGCCACCGAGGAGAGACAGACACCTTGGCCAGATCACTCGTCGCAGCATCGTTCGCACGTATGAACCCTCCACTCACGAGCCACCTGGGTTTCTGAACTGCGTCTGATGACATCAGATGCAGAGATAATTCAAATAATAGTTTAGGGACCGGCTAATGTGAAACAGCAAATCATCCTTCAGCATCAGGGTCTCATGAAAAATGGCGTGAAGTTGGCATTCATCTCTTTTGTTCTGGGAGTCTGGAAGATAATAAACTATTTGACTATCTAATTGCAGTGGAAATGTAATGCTCATGATTAGACTTTTCTTTATTAACATCTAATGAAACAATGAAGAATAGAATGCCCTTATTAAACTTCAGAGAAAAACATCTGAACCTAAAATGCACAGAAGAATACCCCTGTCTCCTTATTATGGTCTCCGATGGCAGTTAATTGATTAATTTATATTAAGGATGTAGCATTCTATTTTTTTTTTAATTAGCTTTATTGAAGGGACATTATCTCTTAACATCGTATGGGGTTAAGGTGTGCACCATTTAAGTCAGTGTCTCTGTAGGTAATAATTTCACCTCCACCACCGGTCTCGTCCTTCCTTCACATATTATTGATCCCATTATGCTGAGAGAGATAAGTCAGAAGGAGAAAGACCTCGCATGATTCGACTTCTCTGTGGCATATAGAGAAACCAAGCAAACTGAATCAAACAAAAATAGACTGGTAGTCAATTCAATCACATAACAGGCATTTGTTTTAGCGCCTTTGCTCCCCTTTTTCCAGGCATCAGCTTTTCTCACCCTGTAACCTCACAACTGAGGTATCTGAGCAAGTGGAGGGACCTCGGTCAAGATGATCAGTGGACAGGGATTTGCATGAAGAAAATGCAAGAAAGAGATGAAAGCGGCAAAAGTCATCAACTCTCCTGCCCCTATGTCTCCGATGTATGATTATCTTCATAGGGTGAAGACAGAGATATTGGAAGTGAAACTGAAACCCAACAGTGGAAAACCTGCCGCTGGCCCCTTGCCTTGCGGGGCTGACGCCGCAAGACTGTCCCAGCGGGGAGCAGCGTGGGCCTTTCCGGGGGACACCGCATGTTTCAGTCACCAGGAGTCCCATTGGGGCGCTGTTATGGTAGTTATTAAAATTCTACACTGGGAAGTAACTCCGGTCTGGGCTTTCAACAAAGATTGATAGCAATTCCGGCAGTGAGATACTTGAAAGTGAAAACACTCACCTTTGGAGACAGAGGACATTGACAAATCATACTGCTAAGTCACAGATTCCTGCATTTTCGTTGTTTCTCCACTGAGATTTGAATATCAGATGAATTAGTTTGAAGAGCTAGGCCCAGCTCTCATCGGGAGGAAGCCACTTTTCCGCGGAGTCCCTTTCTCTCTGCAGTTCACAGGCAGACCCCATTGCAAAGTGAGAGCGGTGGGCGTGGGGTCACTTTGAAACACACAGAGAAAACCACAGTGTGTCTCGTGCAGATATATTTGGTTTATGTACTTCAGGGATTTTTGTTTTCAGAAATCCATGCTTTGAGGTATTTTATATTTAGTCTTTTTGAAGGAACATTGCATCTTCCTATTAGACAGGTGTTAGATGTGCGTCACCCAAAACCCACACCTGTGTACGATACATTAGGCCGTTTTTGAGACAGGAGTCAGATCTGAAGTCACCGGTGAGAAGGAACAGGGGGTGTGAGACTATAGCAGCGCTATTTGTTTTCACCCTAAACTTAAGAATGTTGAAGGCAAAAAGCAGACTGTGTTTCAATACCGGAGTCATTTTAATTTCACTGGAAATGTGCTGCTGTGCGCTCCATTCAGAGGAAACGCCACTGTGAGGATGCGCTCCAGCACTGATGAGAAGCAGGAGACCCACTTAAATATGGTATGTGCGTGCTTGTCTTTTTAGGGCGAAATTAGCTCCATCGGCAGCATTTCTGGCTCCGAAAACAGCCTTTATTTATCAGAAGCTGAGGCTTAACTAGCGAGTGGTTAATGATAAATATTGCTTCTCCATATTAGTTTAATCAATTGTAGTCACATTTAAGATGAGAAATAAATACAGAATTGATTCTTCAGAGGCCGCGCTAATTGCGCATGTTAGTGACTGAAATAAAAATCATCAGACATAATGGCCCGGTGATAAGCACGTTGAATTGCAGCCTCACATTAGCAGTGAGGACCGTGCTTTGGACTGCGATGCAAACAGTGGGTCGCCGGTGTGTCTGCGCAGGCCCCCGACAGGCTGGGCTGCCGGCTGAGACCGTGTGCGGGACGCAGGCTGGAGAGGAGCCGCCAGGGACGGTCGTGCGAAGGCTCTTCTCGAGGGCACTCTGGAAGGAGCTGCACGTCTCTAGACACAGCACACTTCTCAATTTAGAGAGAACTGGCAGGAAGGGTGAATGACGGCTTTACTTAATGGTATATTTCCTTTTTAATTGCTGAATATATTTTCCAGTGAAAATGCAAAGAGCGTAATTGGCTGTGCTTCCATAAAAGCGTCAGATCCTTGAGCCCAAGGATAAACCGCACCGGAGAGCAAGAAAGAAGCTAGCAGGTCATTATCTTGATTAACTTCACAGACAGCGACATTTGCAAGATTGGCGTGGGGTCTGGAGTCAGTTACACAGCGGAGCCCATCGCATCCTCCCGAGGACACGAGAAAGCTTGAAGGAGGGAGGGACATGGGAGACACAGTTCAGAGACCAGAGACTCTGGGCACTTGCCCTCTTGCGTGAAGGTGAGGGGGTCACGTCAGACAGCCAGAGACGCTCGCTCAGCCAAAAGGCGGGGAGAATAACCCGGCTGTGAGGGCACACTGTGTGCTCCTTCGTCTGCGTTCGTGCAGGCTCTTCCCGTGGGAACTGAGAAACGTAAGTGCCATGTCTCATTCACTTGTTTGTAGGCAGCCAGGCGGGAGGATTCTACGGTGTGGTTTCTGCGTATTCAGATTTCCTGAAATCTGAAACGGAAAGTGTGAGAAGAGACTAGTCAGAAACGCACTGCTGAGAACAGTGAGGTCACGAGCCCCCGTGGTAAGGAGGGAGAATGGAAAGACGGCTACCCCCTGGCTCCACCGGCATCTTCCACAAAAACCGGGTCGTGTGTGTGCGTGCCAGCTGCTCAGTCCTGAGTGGTACACGATTTTTTTTTTTACTTTCTTTCCCCTCCCACAGCAGGTGGAAATGGTGCTGCAGAGTGCAAGGACTGAAATCAATCTGATATGTGGGAAGATATGATAATGAGACGCTAATGAGGGCCCATGTCCAAAGAGAGAATGTCACCTGGAAACTGTGATCAGGGAGAGGCAGCTAATGAGAACTCCCGGCCGCACACAGCACGGTGGTCTCCCTGTCCTCCCCGCTCCCTCTCACTCCCAAGGGGCCTGAACAAGGGGTGAGGCCCTGTGAGCATGGCCTGTGCTCTGGGGGGACCAGCTTCGGGGGGGCGGTGACCTCCCTGCGTGACAACAGGGTCCCCCGCCGCAACGGCAGCCCCACCATCAGCGCTGGGTCTGGGCGACATCGAAACATTGGCTTCCCAGTCCTTCATGAAAATACCAGTTTAAATGCTATAGCGTCGTTCTTTCTCGAAATCCCTCATAGCCTTGCTGATTGGGGAGATTAGAATTCCTCATGGGGCCCCAACTATCAGCCCTGAAAATTTCCTTCATCTGCACTTATTTTAATAAACCGCTGGAATCCATGCTTCATTTCTCCTGCTGAAAATAAAGCCCTTAGATCAGCCGCCGCGGAGACACACGCATGTCACTCTAGATGGACCTATTTCCATCCTTCATTTGGGAGTAATCATCTCTTTATGTAAAGGATTACAGTGAGCCATCGGTCACTTAAAAGAAGGCTCCACCGAGTGGAGGGGACGCAGGAAACCCAAACACACATACAAACCGCTTTTATTCTCTCGTTTCTTCTTGCCTGCTTTCCTTAAGCGTCACCAGCATCATGCTGTGTCAATGACACGGCTGTATTTTGTGGCCATGGATCGCCTCGCTAGTGCGAGCATTTGACTCATCCTTAATGGCAGCCCCACCCCCCAGCACACTGAAGGGCAGGCGGCGCCCCCAGACCCAGAGAGTCTCCCTCGCTCTCTTCCCAGCAGAGAAAGCTGAGGTCTCCTTCCATTGTTCTCCTGACAAATGGTGAATGTCCTCTGTTGGTGGTGCCTGACCTTGACTAATTAGGTACAGTGGGTGCAGCTGCCCCTTGCTTTACCAAGCGCTGTAACCTGGGAAGCTGCCAGCAACTGCTCCCTGCCGGAGAACTCCGGCTTGAGAACTTCATCTCGGGGAGCAAACCTCCTAGTCGAGCAGACCCAGCACCAGCCACGCCCTCTGGTACCCTTTGTGGACATGCCATTGATATTCTTACTGCGTTTTGTTCTTCCATTTTGAACCCACTCTCTTGAAATAGGTTAGAAAACTTCCGGAAACGCATCCATCAACGTAACCTTGCAAAGAGTAAAGAAATAGACAGGAGAGTACAGAAACATCGCGAGAGGAGATCCAAAAAGCATTTGACATTATTGGCATTTGTCTTCCCCGTCATGTTTTATGATGGACAGTGAAGTCTACATGAGTGATTTTCGAGTCGAATGTCTACCAGTGGGCCAGGCGATGGCAGGTCACGACAGCAGCCGCTGTAACAAATGCCGTCGCACACTTAGCAGAAACAGCACCAGAGTGGCGTGCCCGCACTGACATCTGTTACAGAGAAGTGCATGTGAAACATGTTTCCAGTAAGTTAACAGGGGATGAATCCTTGGATTCTGAAAGTATGTGTCTTCAAAAGGACCATCTGAGCATGTTTTCTTGTAATGTATGATTTTTCTTCCATTATCTTTGAGATTTTTCTGTCCATGAATCATTATACAGGAGTCAGTGTTTACACAAGACGTGTAGGGAAAAACCTTTTTTAAATTGTCTTTAAAAATGGGTGAGAACACAGATGCTTAGAGAAAGAAGAAATTCAAGCCACTGAAACTGCAAAACCAAAATAGTACCATCAGGTTTACAAACTGCAAGTGTAAAAATCGCAATGTAAAAATTAAATGAGCTGCTCTGATCTGCTATTTGAGAACTTAATGGTATCGCTTACTGTAAAACAGAACCAAGTGTGGTAGGCTGAGGGCCCGCCTGTCTCCCTGCAGCGCTGCGGTGTGACCTCTGAGGGATCTAATCCAGAGACCATTTGGGGGGCACTTTCTGTTTTGAGCATCTACGCCAGCCGCCTGGGGAAGCGCATGCGCTGTGTCTGCACCTGCCGGCGCCCTGCGCAAGCGCGGGGAAGCGCCTACGTCTCATTGGCTCTCCGTAGAGCTGTGTAGGAGGATGTGGTCTTCTCAATTCAAATGCAATAAAATAAAGGACACGTTCTGGTGGAAATATTTTAAAGGGCGTCTGCCCTTACACTGCGAGCCCACTGGAGATGCACGGAGAAGTCTGAACTTCTGCAGAAGTGTGAGAACCCAAATGCTGAGTTCTCCACGGCTGGACGTGTGAACGTCCATCAGTGTTGCAGATTAGAGACTCGCCTTAAGTGAGCTCCTTTATACTCGAGGCATAACCTTAAGAAAAAAATCATCACCAGGGCCAAAAAATAAGATGAAAGAAAGCATGGGGAATACAAGCACTCAATATTGTTGAAAGAATGACGTGTCTTTAGAACTTTCATCGTCAACTCACACAGGTTGCAAGCAGATATGCTAAAAAATCATGCATGTTAGTGGAAATATGGAAGCACATTTGTTTCAAACTAGTTCCCCAGGGCCTCCACCCTCTGGTGACTTCCAGAGCACAGGCGGTGTGTGCGCCAGCTCCATGCCTCTCGGAGGCTCCGGTGGCGTGTTCGTTTTTGAAGACAAGACAGGCATTTTCCTTCTTGCTCTTCAGAACTGAAACGCTCCGTTTTGTATTAAGCCAGCGCCACATTCCAATGGGGATTCCTGGCTTTTCGGAAGGGCATCCTTTTGCGGATGGCAGCGCTCTTCCCACGGGGGACAGCACGTGGGCTGCTCCTGCACCCGCGTTTCTCTTGTCGGAAGGGGCAAGTGTGCTTCCCCGGCCTGGAAAAAGGGGGTTAGAGATGCAGGGAGGAGCGCAGTGGGGCAGCTCCCTGGGGTGGAGGTGAGCGCCTCTGCCCCGGTGTGGGCTTCGCACCCCCGAGCATGTCCTGGGAGTGAGGCCCCAGGGTGCAGACGGTTCTGGCTCATGCAATGGGGCGCGGGCAGGCTAAGCCTGAGCCCCGACTCAGCACAGCAGGATCTCAGGTCACACCACAAGGGCCCGGGACAAGAAATCACAGAGGCGTTCTTTCTAATTGGAGCCTTATGATCGGAGGATTGATTCCTGTGTGGACAGGGAGTCCCAGTCCTGTACACTGCGGATGCTGGAGATGCTGGCCGCCTCTGCAGCCACCGAAATGAACGAAGCATTCGTGGCTTTCTCCAGTTCACTCCCTTTTATGCCAGTGTCCCCACAAACACCCCGAAGAGGAAAGGCCGAGGAGACACGTGTCGCTATGCTTTTCGGTGTCTGTCCCCTCTGGAAACACACACCACCCGGGTGCAGTAGCACAGTTAAAACGCAGCCAGGTTTTTCCTCCCAAATGTTCAACTTCCAGTGCATCGAAGAATTTCACATGTAAAGCAACTGTTTTCTGAGAGAGTTTCTCTAATGATGACTGCTCGGCGGTTTGTCACCAGGGACAGATGGAAAAGAATCCTGAAGCAGAAAGGACAGCAGGCCTGCTGGCAGAGCAGGGGGCGCCCCCGCCTGAAAGACTTAGGCATCGTGGAGGGAACCATTCAACAGGCGATTCACAGTTGAATTAAAAAGACCACTCTAGTCTCTGACAAACACAATAGACTTAAAGCCACGCTAAGTCCATTTCCAGTTCAAAAGAAAGTAAGAGAACGTGGCTGATGTGTGGATGACATCATGAATGATGTCAACAGCATGCGTGTCTAAAATCTGGAACCTCCTGGAAGACGACGTTAGCAGAGGCTGGTTAGGTGAGCCCCGGCTCAGCGCGCAGGCGAGAAGGCCGGCTGCCCTGCCGAGACAACGCTGCAGGGAAGGCGGGCCTCCCCCGGACACTCCTGGACTTCAGCTCCATCCCTGGAGCTTGTACCCAAGGGCCAGCGCACTGGCTTACACAGCTCCCACGTCCCCCTGCCTCTTTCTTCCTTTCTGGGGCTGCTTTGGTCTCAGACGGAGAACAGTACTCACAGACGCCTCGGAAGAGCTCGCCCGGCCTTTGCCCCATCGCACAGCCCACAGGAACGTCATGTCGGGCGTTTTGACTTGCCGGGTGAGCTAAATGCTCCAGCCGGCGTCCGCAGCCCCAGGCGGCAGGAGCAGCCATCCTGCACCCCACCCAAAGTGTCCGAGGGAAAGTGCTGGGTGGGGCGGGAACACGGAAAAGATCCTTTGGGCTTGGGGTCAAGTTGTTTCTAAGGCAGATGCACTGGGCGTTCTGGGGCGAAGTGGAATCTTCAACAGCAGAGCAGGCCAGCAGCCTCAGCGCCCTGCGCGCTCTTCACGCCGCGCCGGAGGAGGCGGACGGCACGGGGTCAGCAGAGCGGCTTCGAGTGCCGGTCTGAGCGGAGACGGGAGACACGCTCCCAGGAGGGTTCTGAACAGCGAATATTTGATGACCGCTTAGTGCAACGCAGGCACAGGGGCTTGCTTGCTATTTTAAAATCAAGAGCCAGAGAAAGGAAAACCTCTGAATGCTTCCAGATGTCACCCTCTGATGCTCTCTGAGTTGGGGGCGCGGCATCACGACGGTCGTGGTCTCGGCTGTGCCTCCAGAAGCGCCACGTCTGTAGGCAGCGCGCGCCTTCGCCCATCTCCGTTCGCGGCTCTGCGCGGTCTCGCCCCCATCCTGCGCCCGCCCCGCCGCCTCTCGCAGGCCTGCCGATTTGCTTTGCTTTGCTTTTCTTCACGGGACGTCCATTGTGAGATCTGGTTCGTTTATTAGACGTCTGTAGCCACCCGGTGCGCTCTAAGGTAGAGCGGTCACATTTTAAAACGCTGCAGGCTTTGTCACCTGCCTCCTTGTCTGCCCGCCCCGGCTTCTGGACCCTGCTGCCTGGGGGCCCCTCCACCTGGAGACTCTGGGGGTCCACGCTGGAAGAAGCCAGGATCTAGAAGACCTGGTCCCAGGCACAAGTTCCCTGGTCAGGGAAGCACCGCCCCTAGTAAAACTCACTTTGTTGTCATTGCAGTGTGTGCACTGGGTGTGTGACCCTCTGCTGGACGCGGGACTTGGTCACCATCAGAAACTGAGCTTCTCCCCTTTCCAGATCATTCCTGGGCAAGCTCAGCAAGCAGATGTAGGCCTCATCCCCACGGTCACCTGGAGGCCAGGGGAGCACAGGTCTCTGGCCGGGGAAGGTTCCCAAGAGACCGTACTCACGCTGCAGAGAAGGTCCTGCTCAGGGCAGCATGGCCCCCGGAAATGGACGTGCGGCCTCTCCTCCCAGCTGCTCCACACCCTTTTCACTCCTTGTTCCGAATGTCCCACAGCTGCCAGTCTGGTCACTGAGAACTGGGCGCGGCGCGTGACTTCCAGGTGGGAGAAGAGTAGCGCGCGCAGGTAATTCGGAAGCCAGCCAGCTCTCCCGTCTGGGGGAGGACCCGGCGGGGAGTGTCTGCCAGTTTCCACCACGCGAGTATCCCCGCCCAGGTCTCTCATGGATCAGCGACGTCCCTGGACACAGCTGCGCGCAGCAGCCGAGGCTGTGACGTGTCCCGTCATCCAGAGGCAGTTCCCTGGGCAGCACGTGACCACATATGACCCAGGCATGCACTAAAATTGTGAACAAGTGTGCACATTATGTATTGCTTTTGTCTGTAATTTAGCTTATTTCACATTTTCAGCAATGTCTGCGTGTCAGGGCCCCTCGGTGCTGCGGGTGGGCTCGGGTTGCCCTTGGAAACACGACTTCCTGTCACTCAGTGTGGCGGTAACCAGGAAATGCTGGCGAGTTCATAAAATAGCTGCAGAACAATGGATGTTTAACACGGACTTGCTGTCTTCTCTACCCGCTTGTAAATACACTGCTCTCGGCGACCTCGCCTGCTCTCCTTATTCTCACTGCCCCGCGTCGTCCTGTAGCTTTGTCATTTGGTGTCTTTGCCAGGCAGTGTCCCCGTCACTGGTCACTGGAATCTGAGAGTCCGGGACTTTCTCTGTTCCCGGGAGCGTTTTGGTGACTGTGAGCCTGACGTGTTAGACCCTCTATTAATACTAGCCACACGGGAGTTCTTCCCGAGAGGGGCACTTCGGCCTTTGTGCGCCACCAGCGTGACCACGGGAGTCAAGTGCATACCAGCCACGTCCTAAACAGTCCATGACAAAACGGTCACTCACGGAGCTGAGGCTGAAGCCTGATGGCCTTGCCCTTTCTGAGGATGGCGCTCTGATCCATGTGGCCTTCAGAGAGGTGACTTGTCCCGCAGCACTGTGATGGGCTCCTCGTTTGCACGGCGTCTGCGGCCTCGCTTGCCCTGCCTGCAGTGCTCAAGGCTTCCTCCCAAGAACTTGTGTTCCCTTAGCTGTGTGTGCCATTGACAAGGCCATTGACCAAAGTACCATTAAAGAAATAGTTATTGGATCAAAGTACCATTGGACCCAAATGCCAAAGATCACTGTGTCATGGACCAAAGTGCCATTGAACCATAATGCCACTGCCCGAAGTGCCTTGGACCCAACTGCCCCTGGCCATCTGGCGGAGCACGAGGAAGGATAGGCCCTGGAGGTGCAGCAGGCATGGGTCGAGCCCACGCACACATTGAGGAACACTGCCCGTCACCAGAGCTGGTGCAGCTTTCACATCCCATCACTGAGGGGATGAGGAGGGAGGAGACGCCTGCTACCTATGGAGACGCCTGTCTGGAGCCCACAGTGAAGGTTGGCTCAGGGTTAGGAGTTGCAGTTTGAGGAAGGAACTGGATGATGATTTTCCATAAACACGCCCTCCTGATTCAAATGATTCAGCCTCCTAACAGACGTCCCAGTAATCCCACGCCTCAGCCTGCCTCCGTGTGCGGGGTTTGACTGCCCTCTCTCTCCAACTTTACTTTCTGGTTTCTGCATCGGTGCTACGTGTGGTCTCCTTTCCACATATTCATCTGAACATCTGCTGACACAAGCTGCACAGGATTGATGCTCCTCAGGTCCTTGATGAGCAGGGAAACAGTCATCCATCCCTTACTTGTCTATGATCTTGAGAGAACTCTCTGCTCAAAAATTGCATCGTGACAGGAAGACCTCAGTGCACGCTAAGAATTGTCGCGTCGCTCTGGCATGTGAACTGGCGTCGACTGCCGAGTGACCCTTTGGTGGACGGCAGCCCAGATGGGCTAGCCCTCCCGTCCTGTACTGGGGGGCATGCTGACCAATGAAAGCCGTGCCTGCCACACCAGTCCTGGCTCACAGAGTTCCCAGCAGAGACAGTCATGCAGGGGTTAATGCCATTTCCATCCCAGCGAGTTTTGCTTGCCATTATTTTCTTCTTCTTTTCTCCCTTTTAACTGATTCGTAGCATAAAATCTTCCTGGACACCTAATTATCAAGCCAACTCACAGTCACAGCTGTCTGCTTGGAGAACCCATTAGATGCTGCGGCTGAAGCCTCCATAATTCCCCGGACTTCCCGGCTGTGAATATTAAGAAAAGATTTTTACATGTCATATGCAATTCGGAGGTGGTATGAATGCCCTCAGAGATGACGAGCCATGAATGCTTGTCTGTCACCCATTCACGGGTTACAGGTGGTCTCATTTCCCACTTTCAGCTCTCGGCTGGCCATGACAGCAGGCTCTGCATTTGCATGTCCGACAGACAACAAACGGCCCCGTGCATGTCAAAATAGGTGGTGATGCGTGACAGCTTCTACACAATGCTGTCTCCTCTTTGCTTCACCTCTGACCTCCTGCGTGTCTTTCTTCCACAATCAGAAAAAAATATAGAGATCTATTTATATATATATATATATGTGTGTGTGTGTATATACATATATATATGTATATATATATATATATGTATATATATATATTCACGTCTCTGCTTTGGAATAAATTTCCTATCAGATTATTTTTCCTTTCTTCTTCCTCTTCCTCCTCCTCCTCTTTCTGTCCCCCTCCTCGTAAAGGGGAACAGACATCTGGATTTTCATCTGATCGGCGACAAAACTCTGCCAGAAGAACCTCATAAAATTTAGAACTAGGGAGACTGTGGCGACAGGAAGCTGTCTTGTCGAAACCCATTGTAGTTCAACTGCTCGGAACTTTTAAATAAATGTAACCTTTAAGAGAGGACGCATATCAGGTTAATTTTTATTTAAAAAGATCATAAAATTAGAATCTTTAAGGCTTTTCTTCAACGTGTGTTAATTAGATTCCTGTCCTGGAAACACGTTGGATATTAAAACTTCACCATGGTTTGAAATTGCTTTCTTTAATTGCACTTGGCCAGCCCATTTTAAATGGAACAGGGTATTCCCATTCCCGCCCGTAGCCTGAGGGTACGGCCCCTCCGCTGGCTTTGGGAAGCTGCCCACTTAGAGCAGGAGAGCGCATAGGGGTGCAGGTGGAAGCTGAGAAGGCGCAGGGGTGCTGCTGACGTCGGGGAGGCCCAGGTCCTCTGCCCTGGGGCATCCTCAGTGGCTATTCTTGCCCCAGCTCTTGGAGAGCCCCCACCCCTCTGGCGTCTCTGAAGAAAAGAGCGTGGCCCCACCCGCATCCTCTTCACGTGGGGCCTGGCTTTAATCACGGATAAGAGCACAGCAGGGAAAATCCCCCCTCCTGGGGGTTAGGAGACCTGAACTGCGGCCCCGAGCCCGGGGGGTGCTGGCCCAGGGAGCCCCACTCAGGGCCTGCGAGGACGGGGGCGCAGGGCTGGGCTCCCCGGCTGCAGGCGGATTTTTCCGGCCCACTCCTGCTCCCCCTCTTCTCAATGGGCTGCAGTCAGGGAGACTGCAGGTCAAAATCACACAGAAGCGAGGCCCCATTTCCACGGAGATGGTGGCCAGTCTGCTCTGCACATCCTCGGAAGGGCAGCGGGTATTTTGTTGTGTGTGTCCCCACAGCAGGGGCTTCCAGGCCAAGTCAAGGGCAGGCCCACCCAGCCCAGCTTCCAGGCCACTGCAGTCTCCTGCCACGTCCATCTCGCGGGCAAGGACAGGCTCCGAAAAGCCCCATCTTTCATGTGGAAAAGCACAGGCCCTTCAGATGTGCACGCAGACCCACGGGTGAGTGTGGGGTCAGGTGGGGCTGCAGGAAGGAGACTCCACGGGACGTCCTGCGAAGGTGCGCTCCCACGGGCTCCGCTGCACAATCCGGGCCCAGCCCCGGCCACTGCTGTGTGACGTTAGTACCGAAACCCTCTGGTCTCCTCATCCAGACACGGGAGCAGTGTGCTGAGCCCACGGGCTTATCATAAGAGATACGTATGTTTATGGGAAGCGTTGTGAGCTAAATAGTGTCCCTCCGTACATGTCCACCGAGAATCTCAGGGAGGGTGACAGGCTGACTGCAGATGGGCTTCGTGGAGGACTCGAGGAAAGTCTTGGGTTTAGGGTGGGCCCGAGATCTGACGGCGGGTGGCCTTCACGGAAGAGAAGGGACATCGAGAGACACAGGTGTAGGCGATGCGAAGAGAGTCACCAGCCAGGGAAGGCTGAGGGGCACAGCAGCCACCAGACGCTGGGACACGGCCCAGAAGTTCTCAGAGGCTGCAGAAGAAAGAATCCTGAGGACATCTTGGTTTTGGACTGCTGCCTGGTCCCTTGAACCGTGAGCGAGTCCTGCTGTCGGTCCGCGCCACTCAGCGTGTAGTCGTTTGCTCCAGCGGTTCTAGATCATTCATCCGGAAGGCCTCTGATGAACTGGCACATAACAGGCGCTCTGGCGTGATTTGTTAGATAAAAATAATAATCGATCATTGAAATAAAGAAAGCGAAGCAAAAACCTGCACGACTTTAGGCAACCCTGGTACCTGCAGGGTAAGATGCACGTCGGGGAGAGGGTGGCGCACAGACGGGGCCTCCGAGACAGAGCCTCATGTCTCATCGCCCCTGGTGGCCGCGGTCACAGCTGAAGAGCGGAAAGCCCAGGAAAGCCGGGGGAGGCCAGTGGCACGTCCCACGGGGCGTCTGGGGAAGACACGCAACCTGAGGTGGACTCCTCCGGCAAAGTCGGGGGCACCAGAGTCGGGCTCTTAGCATTCAGGGGACACGCGGTCACCAGACAGTTGTCCTTCAGAAGTAAAGTTGCTCCCCCAGTGAGAAGTCCTCCTGACACCTTTCAAAGCACATCATCACGTCCATATGCAGAGTCGACCACCATCCTGCTGAGATCAACTTGTATTACTCCTCTGCGTTTCCTTCTATGATTGCCAGATACAACCTCATCTAGAAGGTACCACCTGTCTGTCTGTCTGTCATCTAAATATCTACCTACCTATCATCTCTCTCTCTATCATCTGTCCATCCATCATCTCTCCATCACTCCATCATCTCTCTATCCATCCATCATCTAGCATCTACTTTCTACTATCCTTCCATCCATCCATCCATCTACATGTCATCTAATTATATCATTTATCATTCATCATCTATCCATCTATCATCTCTCTGTCTATCCATCTATCCACCTATCTATCATCTATCTATCCATCTAGCTATCATCGCTCTGTCTCTCCATCTGTTTACCATCTCTCCATCTCTCCACCCATGTTTCCATCCATCACCTGTGTGATACCTTCTACCCACCTGTGTGCTTGTGGGCATGTGTAAATCACAGTGTATGTCAACAGCGCCAGGGTGGGGACTGGGTTCTCTCTTTCTCCGGCTCCGAGCATGACACCGACTCTGTCCTCACCGATGCCCTGGGTGGGGTGGGGGACCCAGCTGGGCCAGGGATGATCAAGGATGGAAAGCCCATGTGTTTCCAAGGGCAGAGGCAGAGTCATAGAATTTCAGATACTGCTTTTTTTGTAGAGGTGATATCTTAGAATGTTGCCATTGGTTTTGCTGTCATTAAATCCATGGCCGCCCAGCCATTTGCTTGACTTAAGAGTCTGGCTTTGTCCCGCAGAGCGGTGTTGGCTTGAGTACGGCAGCCACCAGTTCCACCACGGAGCCGCCCTCATCCGCACCACGCTGCTGATAGGCACTCGTCAGTTTTCTCAAGGAGACAAGACGCAAATATCCTGATTTGTGACAGCCACACGCTTCCACGCTGTAAAGTTCCAAACAGCCAATTTCAAGCCCAATCTCAGCGCCTCTGGGCTTGGAGCTGGGAAGAGAGCTTTGCAAGGGCTCAGGTGCAGTGCACCTCTGCTGAGGACCACGTTCCGGCTGCGCTGGTGTGTGGGGTGCAGACCTCCGACCCGGATGGACAGAGCCCCCGTGCCATCCTCTGGTTGCCGTGCGGTGCCCGCCCTCCCCTGGGTCTGCAGTGCAGGATCCGCCCCGGTGACGCGCTCCCCTCCTTGCTCACCGCCCGTCTTCGATGAGCTGGCTCCCTGCACCAGCAGTGTCCCTGGCGTCCTCCCTGGCACCCTGAGGATGGAGCCTTTGACTTCGTCCTCCATTCAGGGAGCTTCATCCTCTCCCACACCTGTGTCAGGCACGGAGGCAGCTGCTCCTGTCACACCGAGCCGATGACTCCACGCAGGCCACCCAGCCCTGTGCCTCCTCATTTGTCCCCACCTGCCCTGTTTCCCAAAACGACACAGAGCTGGAGCACAGCCTCTCTCTTGCCCTCCCGTCTGCACCCGTGGTCACTGCAGCGCCCGCTTCCCCGCAGACAGCAGCGCACCTGGCTAGTGCACCCGCCAAGCCCGCAGCTGCCCGGTCACGCCCGGGTCCCCAGCCTCCCACCCACTCTTGGCATCGTCCTCGCACTGTGGGGCGCGGGGCCTCCCGGGCTCAGCGCAGAGCCGGTGTGCATCTGTCGTCCTCGGCCCCTGTGGCTCTTGAGCGTCTTCCCAGAAGACAAGGAGACACTGTCCTCTCGCTCCTGAAGCAGGACTCGATGGAAAGCAGGAAGGGAGGCGCCCTCCACACCCTGTCTCCTCTGACCTGGCTGCAGGCACCCCTGCTCTGTGCACCCTCACTCCTACGTTCTCATCCTAGCTTCCCTGTGGTGTAAAACATGCCCACCGGGTCTGCTGGGCGGGAGCAAAGGACAAGGAGACGAAGTGGAGGAACAGACAGGAGGGGCGGGCAGGAGAGGAGAGGGGAGGCCTCCGGGAACCTCCACGCTCGGCCGCGCTCACTCACCAGGGTGGCACCCCGCAGCCGGGACGTGTCCCCACACTCGGCAGGCAAGGGGCCAGCCTGTCACCCACGTGCTCTCTCCACTCAGCCTCAAGGAGACTTTGCACGTTTGCTTTGGGTCTTTACCACAAGCAAAGCACTCGGATAGGCGTGCAGGGGCTGTGACGCTGACTCCCGTCCAGTCCCTGTGTTTCCTGCCTCCCTGCAGATAGAGCCTCTCCCCGTGTTTGTGCTTCTGGCCCCCAGAACCGCTTCACTTCATAAACTGACAGTGAGCAAAGGCTCTGACACTGCAGGTGGCCCGTTCGCTTTCCGGCTCTGTTGCTGCTGGTCAGCCTGGTGCTGGTTCATTAACGGGACAGAGCAGTGTTTACTGAGTGGCTGTGTTACCGTCTCTCTGTCCGGTCTCGTCTCAGGACTGTGCACGCTTTTCCGTGTGCGCTTTTTTTTCCATGTGACGCAGCACGAATGTTCGGTGACACCTCATTCCATGTCTCCTTACACCCTTCTTTCTTCGCGGGACAGCAGCTTCAGCCTCGCTCGCGTGGGGCAGCGGCTGCTGGAAGCTGAGCGAAGTGGACTGAATGCCCGTGTCCCCATGGAATCCCCGTGGAAACCTGACAGCCCGCGAGTCACTGGGAGGAAGAGGGGACCCTGGTGGGAACACTGAGTGGGTCGTGATGGTGGATCCTCGTGACGGGGCTTAGTGCCCTTCTCAAGAGACCCCGAGACAAGTGAGTTGCCCCGGAGGCATGTGGGAAGAAAGCAGGCTCGCCAGACACCGAATCTGCCGGCGTCTTGATGTTGGGCCTCCACGCCTCCAGGAACCTGAGAAACGAATGTCTGCTGTTTGCACACTTCCATCTGCGGTGATTTTAAAGGCAACCTGGACAGATCAAGTCACAAAACAGCCTGTGTGGGTATTTCCAGGCCCTGGTTTCTGTCCAGTCCTAGGCCCCGTGTCGGCCCTGCTGCACCAATCAGACGGCCCGCGATCCCACTGGCCTCCAGGAGACGCCGAGATGAGGGTCCTGCTGCAGAGCCCGTTCCCTCTGTGTGGGACGAGGGGAGGGGAGGCTGAGAGACAGGGCGGCCCTGAGCTGGCAGGGAGGCGAGCGTCTCCGTTGCGTGACTGAGGGATGACAGGAAGAGACGCACGGGTGAGACGTCACCCGAGGATGACCCCCTGCCCCCGGCACGGGCTGGGACACGCCCACGGGAGCTCGGGACAAGCACACAAACGAGACTCACCTGGGAGATGCACCTGCCGAGGGAGGCGAGCGCACCGGAGAGGCCTCAGCGCCGACTCTGCAGCGGCCTCAGCGTGTTCACATTAATGTCTGTGCCCTGACGGTGTGGACGACTCCGTTTCGTCATTATTGTCATTGATGGTTCCTCTCGTAGGTGTTTCTAATTTTTTCTCATCTATAGAAGGTTCAAGAATCTCGCTGCGGTTTTTATTTGCAGTTCCTTGATTACTAATCAGTTGGACTTCCTTTCTTGTCTATTGGTTGTGCTTCTTGCATATTAATTTCTTTTTTATAACCAGGTCTTATTTCTGTCCCATATGGTGACATAAGCATCAGGTTGGCATCTGCATTTTATTTCAAAGGGCTCATGGGTTTATCTTAAATGAATGATGAATTTTATTAAATGTTCTGTGCGTCTTTAAACAATCAAAAGAAAAATTTCCTTAAGCGGCTAATTAGTATATTATATTGAGCACATTTTCTGGTGCTTCCCTTATTTGCATTTCTTTGAGGTAGCTGACTTTGCATTTTAATTAATTTCCGCATCTGTATTCACAAACAAGATTAGTTTACAAGAATCCTCTCTTAGGTTGTTAAATGTTTTCTTTTTTAATTACTTTTATTGAAAAACACACAGCATCAGCACATTATCTGGGTTAAAGGTGTGACTCGCCACGAAAGAACATCTGCAAACAGCACGCGAGTTCACCTCCAGACCATCGTGCACCGTAGCGTCGTTAGCTGCGTTACAAGCCTTAACATATTTGCTGGGCGTTGTTCATTGTTTCCCCTTAGATGGTGAATATTTGAAAAAACAAAATAGGAATCATCGTTTTCGTGGATTAGACCTTGTGACTGTAACTTTGTCGCGACCTGCTCTCTCTGGGGCAGCGCTGGCGGGTGGCGAGGCGGCCTGGTGGGCAGCTGTTACCTCTGACGCAGTTTCTTTAATGGCTGCAGAAGACTGAACATTGCCCGCCCCCCAGAGGACCACACGGGAGCCTAGAACCTGAGATTATCATCAGCCCATTCAGCGCAGGGCTCGGCGCCATGGTTCAGATAAGGCTCTTGAGATGCGCGCTGGCCTCCGAGTGGTGGAAGCTGCTCCCAAGGAGGCGAAGGGCCTACACCTGCAGAAGGAAGGAGGCTGATGGGGAGGCATCCAGGACACAGGGCGTCACGAGCCGCGGGACGCAGGGGCCTCCAGAAGCCATCGCTTCTCTCCTGCAGCCTCTGCGAGAACAGCCCCGCAGAACTGACGGGAGCCCAGAGACACGGATCGCAGATGCCGGCCTCCAGAATGTGAGTGAGCAAGTCGCCTTTGTGCTGATTTGAGACAGTGGGACAGGAGCCTAGTAACTAGCGGGCTATCGTTTCATGTGCATTTCCTAACAGAGTCCCCTTTGGTCAGTCACCTTCCCCTGAGTTTCTCTACGGCGAGTTTATTACTGACATTAGACGGACCCAGAGAGTGACTTTGTGAGGTCTGCATCTCCTTTCGCCTCTCTTGCTCCCTGCTTCTGGAACCCAGTCCTTCTCCAGGCAGCTAGCCTTGTCCACCTAGCTTCTGGCTACCACATAATCTCTCTTTGCTCAGACTTTTTTCTTGTTCTAAGCTGGGAAGCTCCTGTTTCCTGTTGACTTTGACGCATCAAAGGCTAAGTCCCTTGCCAGGTCATGAGAAGCAATGTCCTTGCTATTTTTCTCTCCTGTGTTTCTTCCCCTTTGAGTCATTGAACTTAGTGGTTAAGGCTGGGGCTGAGTAAAAGTGCCGGGTTGAAATACAAGGTCTAACCCAAACGAGCATCTTCACGAGGGATGCAAGTTGCCTCTCCGTTCTTCTGGCTCCTTGTCCATGAGATGCCAATCAAAATGGCTCGCACCTCCTCCAGAGAAGAGGTGAGGAGAGGAGGCGCTGCCAATGCGGCTCTCCGCATGGGCTCACCAGCTCTCTCCAGGTCGGTAAAATCCCTGCTGTCTGCACGCGAACCACAGCGTCATTGAATGACATGCTTCCAAAGCGGAAGATTCCTCGAGGGTCAGCTCCAGCCAGCGCTCCTTGGCCTACGTGCATCCAGGGGCTGTTGACTCTTCCCCACCGCGAGGCCTGGGCTCCACGCTGCTCCCCAGGGCTCCCCCTCCATCCTGCAGCTGTTTCAGCCCAGCCTCCCGCTAGGGGTTCCCTGTTCGCCCTTCCAGTTGCCGGGGTGCACTAGCCAGGTCTCCCACTGTGACTGCGAGGCAGCCCCTCAGTGTTTGGGTGACCTGGCCAAGCCTACAGGTGGCCCCAGACCCACAGGGACAGCTCAGTGAGCACCAGGCCCTCGGAAGGGCGGTGCTTCCTGAGAAGCCAGCTATGACCTATGACCAGCTTGTCCTCCCAGACCCCCAGGCACCGAGTCCCACCCTGAGGCTGACTCAGCCCTACGGCTCGTCTGATCTGCCTGCTGATCTTCCCAGTGGTCCGCGATCGTCAGAGGCCTCCCGGGAGAACTTTCCTTCTCTGAGAACGTGCCCAGACCTCTCACAGCGCCTCTTCCCTGCTCCCAGCTCATGCTTCTCGCTAGAACCATGTATTAATATAGCAGCCATTTAATATACTAATGTGTGTTGTTTGCCCAAGTATGTGAAGGAAGCACCATTTGCAGTACTTCTGACTGCTAGTGCTAACCCCAAAGCTCGGCGGCCTCTAGCTTGTCTTATTGACTACACGCCCCTCTGCGCGCCCATCCTGTCCATCAGAAAGTCTTCAGGAGACGCCTCCCCTACGCCCCAGATGTCACCGTGAGACTCCGCAGAAGAACTTACTCACCTTTAAGGGATCGAAGCTCCTCTCTCTCACGTGAATGCTGGTATTTTACAACACAAAGTAATTGAGGTCTCGTTCATGTAGTGTTGAACATATTTATCCTTCCATCAGTCCTCTCGTCCATGCCCAGAGCGTCACTTGTGAGGAGCGCAGGGGACTGGTTGGCCGTTCACCAAAGGGCAGAATGTCCCTTTCCGGAGCAGGTCCTTGCCCGTTCAGGCAGCGCCGGCCTCCCAGCGCCGTGTCTCAGCATGCTAGACCGTGGTGGCTGATAGGACAGTAACGGAACCAGGACGCTGTCAAACTGCATCGTACAGCTGTAAACACACCTCCACGATGAACTCGAGAGCTTCGTGGCTGAACCTGGGCCACGTGGCAGGGGTGCAAGTGCTTTCCCCAACCGGTCATGCTTCTCAAAATGAGGTCATATTTTCAGTTTTGTTCCATTCTTAGTCCTGTAAATAACCATTTGCGCTTTTGCGGCCAAAGAAGTGAAGACCACAGCAAACAAGGAAGCGGTTCTCCATGTGGCCGCCAGCTTGAGGACTTCTGCGCTTCCTGCCGCCATCGGCCCACGGAGCCCACAGAGACCAGGCCGACGGCTGTGCCCCAGGAGGGAACCTCGACACCGTGCGCTCTGAGGCTCAGCTTGGCTCAGCTGAGGACTTGGCACCCACGGTTTTTATGAAAGTTTTGCAGGGAATGATATTCCTGTGCCACAGAAATGATCCATTTCTAAATTAGCCACTGTCTTCTACCTGTCACCAGGGTTGTAGATGAATGACTCACTGGTTTCTAGTTATATGATTTTATATGAGTGCTAGACATTTAAATGCATCATGAATCTGGGAACGTCGTATGTCACTTGTTCGACCACTTTGGTCCATTTTAGACTCGTAATATTCCTGTACCTCAACCATCCTTCCATGACATTCAGGTTGACAGCACTTCTGAAAGTCATTAGAACAGCGCGCTAACTTTTAAATAAGCTCTCCATGAATGCAAAATAATAGGGGTACAATAAAAAATGCTGGAAACAAATATCTTGGAAATCACAGTAAAGTATCAAGAACAAGAAGAAGGCATCTATGATCCCCCAATCTTTTAACTTAGCAGGAAGGACTGAAGATAAATGTAGATGGACATTCACACATATAGTGAGGAGAGAGGGTGTGCGTTTCTCGCTTGATAGGAAGATGCGTATAGACACACACATATGTAGAGAGTTAAGATGAGGATATAGCTATAGAATTAAAGCTTCCTACTCTGCTAAATCATGGCAAATATTTAAATGTCCACCCACACAATCATCTGAAAAATCACCCGCCCAAATGCTTATTCTGGAATTCACAGAGCTATTTCTTAATGATCTACGCTACACGTTTACAGCAATACACATAGTTAACTGTGTCTCTAACCTTTAACATTGTCTAGTTTGTTGTTGGACACCCCTTTCCTTTCCTTTTTAGCCACTTCATTCATCCCAGTTTCACACTTCAAAAGAGGACAGCCTTCCACGGAGAGTAAAAAAATACTCTTGTGTATTTAAAAAAATTCCCCAAGTCTGAATAGCTTATCAATATCTTCGAAACAGGAGCCCTGGGCTTTAAGTGGATGAGTTATTTAGTATTAATACCATTCTTTCGCGTTTTAAATTTCGCCGAATATCAAGACAGACTCACTGCTTGTAAGTGGCGTTACTCAGAAGAGGGCTGCAGAAAAGGTCGTCTGGTAATTATTGGACACGTGGTGTGGAGGGGAGCTCACAATGGACCCTGCTAATTGCTTCTAGTTTCTCTTTCTGTAGAGCAGCTCCACCAGGGTGATTAGGAAAGTTCGTCTCCCTGGTAAAGCAACGCAGCAGGGTTCGCCCAGCAGGGACTTTGACTCACACAGGACACAGAACGCGGCCACAGCAATGCGGCCACAGCAATGGGGCGGGAGTGGGCATGGACGTGGAGGGCGGCCAGCTCTGTAGCAGCTGGAGGATCGAGTGATGGCTCAGGGAGGGCTGAGCCACAAGTGAGGTGGTGGCCGGACGCGGGCGCCTTTATCTGAGGAGCCTTTCCCGGGGGTGCCCGCTGTCCACGCCACTCCTCCACCCTCCCACATGTCCTCTCTCCAAGTGGAGGTCATTTCTTCCTAAATGGGGATCTGTTCCTGGTTGGCAGCACTCACCTTCATCAGCCAGCCCGAAGTGGCGACAGGTCTGTCTTCCGTAAGGTTCTGTGCCTCGTCAACAATCCTCTCTGGGCAGGGAGTGGCGGGCACAGGAAGGGACGTGGTGCGGTAATTGAAGTCTGCACCCTCAAGTCACTGCTGAGATGAGGAGCTTGGCATGCAGTGGGCGGGGCTGGGAGATTTTGGAGAAATCGACCCGCTTTATGGACATTTTCCTTGGAAAACAGGCAATACCCATAAATAGCATTTACTTCCAAATTCAAAGAATGTGTGTTCTTTCCAAAGGCCAGGGTCGAAATGCCTACATCAGGTGAAATCTCTACAAGCTCTACCAGGGGCTACGGAGCCTAGTGTGAATAAGGGAGAAAATCGAAAGAGAAAGAAAGCATCGCCTCCGGGTAAGTCTAGACTCTCAGCAGGGCTATGACAGATGGGCCACCAGAACAGAGAAAGCAGTGGAACAAGAGGGAAGAAGATCTTCCAGGAAATGAAACCTTCCCACACTTGGAAGGAAGCGCAAAGAAGCCAAGTGAACCTCAGATAGGAGAGACCCCCCACCAAATTCACCCAAGACACATCGGAACGAAGCACATGAGAATGTAAGACAAAGGCTAAAGCTCGACATTCGGAGGGAAACAGCTCCTGATGAAAGAGGCTCAGTCAGCCCAAGTCGCTGAGTCAAGAATGCAACCCATCGGTCACACGCCGTGTGACTCCAGCCCAGCTCACTGTGGGGCCAAACAAAGGTGACGAGGAGGTTGAGGAGGGACCGAAGTGGGTGAGGAGGTGCTACGAGAGTCTGAATGGGGCATCTCCGTGGAGATGGAAATGGCCTGTGTCCATCACGGTGTCTGATGTCTACACTCTGGTCCCACAAGATGCTAGCGTTTGTAGAAACGGGGCCAGAAGCGCCCACTCAGCCTTTCTCTTCACTATTCCTCACGCCTGCAGTGCATCTGCATGCATCTTAAAACAAAAATGATGGGTTTTTGGAAAAAAGAAGTTCTAATCAGATGCCATGGTTTTAACTCTTTAAAGAGTTTTCCTTGTCTCACTAATGTGAGCTGCTTTGTGCTCGTCTCCCATGAAGTGCTGTGTGGAGGACCAAGCTGAGAGAAGTGGCAGGAACACTGGATTTTGCTGTTGAGATCAATGCTTATCAGACCTTCCCTCTCTGAGAGCTGTAGAAACACGCACTATTTTTTTGTGACTACTTATATTTTGCATTCATTTTTCTTGTATTGATTTTCTGTGTCTTACCCAAAGATGGAATAAATCAATCAGCACTTAAACAAATCCATTCCATTGAGGATGAGAAGTAAAAGGGCAGGGAGAGAATGCTCCATTGGATATATTAGCCTGTGTCCAGGAATAGTCTCACTCAAATTATTTTGGATTCACTGACAAAATATCTGGGAGAATCACAGCTTAAAGCCTTAAGTAAAAATAGAATACTCACAGCAGTCAAGTGTCATTTCTGATTCACTCATGCATCCTTCAGATTTGCATCATGATTTTTAATTCGGCTCTGACCCTGCAGTCTGTTTTACGTTTTCAACCACATTTCTAGAGGCTGAGCTGAGCTCCTGCAACTGCAGGAAGAGCAGCTCGGTTGTCAGGGAACCCACAGGGGAGAGGACGGAGATCTGCATTGAGAAATCACAACGGTGATTTACTTAGGCTGAAATCCATTCAAAGTCATTTGTGGCTAAATAATTCAATAAAAAATACTTGAAGGCTAATTTGATTGCTTTTATTTATTATACAACTGAGATACTAAAACTTAAAATCCGATTTCTATCTCAATTATGGTTTTTCAAACGCTTTTTCATCACAACTTTCAAGAATACAAGAATAATGTATTGACTAGCTTTAAACTTGAGTCTACAATGCACTGCTTGGTTTATATAAATTAATGGTTTCCCAATAAATATTTGTATTAAAAATAAAGCCATATCTAATGGATCAACAGTTGGAATCTTTTTTTTTCCAAAATATCTTTTCCACCATTTGCGTAGTCCATCTTCATGTTTATCTTTTCTACTCTGAGTATAGCCATAAGCGATGATACCATTTCAGGAAAAACTGGGAAACGTGTTTAACTTCTCTAAAGAATCGCCTACCTTCTAAATGAGAACTTTTTGCAAAAAGGTAATTCGGCTACTATTTAAAGTTCAATGGGCTCTTGGTTTCGTTCAACAGAGTAGGTTTTGTTTACAATCCAGGTCAGCAGTGCTGTGTCTGTGTTGCTATGATTCTGTTCTCGCTTTTGTGTTTGTTTACTTTCTTTTGTGACACAATTTATTTTTTTAATTTTTAACTAATTTGATTTAGAAAATAGTATATAAATATGCGTCAACATAAGGGGCCACATTACGCGAGCGCCAAGTTACCAACAGCCCTCCCCACTGTGCACAGGACCCACTTGCTCCCACCTTCTCCCCTCCAGTGACCACAGGCCCGTGATCGATACAGGACACTACTTCTTAAAAGGTGAAAACACTGGGTGTGTTTTAGTGTCCTTTCCCTTCAGAAAAAAATCAGTGTTCTTTATTTTAGCATGTTGTTATTTCTCTTCTACTGGTTAGACAGTACTGTTCTGTCAAAGATCAGGGTATTCAGAGCTGCTGGATTTTAGCTAAATGTTGTGTTTTTTTCCAGCTTCTTTCTCAGTTTTACAATTTTTCTAAGAACACAGAGTATACCTCCCTAGACTGTGATATGCTATGTCCCTGCCTCAGACTGAGGTCTGACATTGCAGTTTCCAAGCCTTGGGTTTCTACTGGACAAATCTAGCTCAAACGGTAGAGACGTGTCGGGGTCAGAACTTCCTGTTGGGGTTTAAGAACGATGAGACAGTGTTAGTTATTTCAAGAAATAACTTTTCTCTCAAAAAGTTATGGGAAGTCCACCATGATTCACTTCAACATAATTAATAGATTGTAGCAAAGTCTGGCTCCATTTTGGATGACTGGCTTCTGGCAGTGTTCCATCCTCTTTCTTCCCTCCTGTCTCAATTCAGGCCAAATCAACGAGGAAGACTGGAGGCACCTTCCTTTTGTGTTCTGGGGAGTTTCAATCAGGCAAACCAACCTCATAAGCAGGAGCTCTCCATCTGGCCTCACTCCCTGATCACAGCAAGAAGAGGCCCACCGGCTCCATGACCTGCCTCTCTCGACAAACTGAGGACCCTCGGGGCACGCAGCTTCTTGTGTCCCCAAAGAGCCTCGCTGTGTGAGCGATGGAGCTGTCCTCTCTCCCTCAGTGCATGTAAGCCTCCACCTTGGCATCCAAACCACATTTCATTTTGAGAGGGTCCATTCAGCCTTTAAGAGAAAATGACAAATCTAGATGATAGATGACAGATGAGAGAGAGAGAGACAAAGAGAGAGAGAAGGAGAGGGAGAGAGAGACAGAGAGGGAGAGACAGAGAGAGACAGAGAGAGAGAGAGGAAGAGAGAGAGAGAGACAAAGAGAGAGAGACAGAGAGGGAGAGAGAGACAGAGAGGGAGAGAGAGACAGAGAGAGACAGAGAGAGAGAGAGGAAGAGAGATAGAGGAGAGAGAGAGAGGAGAGAGGAGAGAGAGAGGGAGAGAGAGAGACAGAGAGAGAGACAGAGAGAGAGAGAGAGACAGAGAGAGAGACAGAGAGAGAGACAGAGAGAGAGAGACAGAAAGAGAGAGAGAGGAAGAGAGAGAGAAGAGAGAGAGAGAGGAGAGAGAGAGAGAGAGAGGGAGAGAGAGAGAGAGAATGGTGGGTGGGTGGGTGGATGGTTGGATGTATAGATATATGGATAGATGGGTGCATGGACATCTCATGAAGATGTCCTAAAGATACCACAAAAGTATAGAAACTACTATATAAGCTTTCAAATGACTGGTCTGTATCATTCATTTTGGTGATCAAACCATTAGTAAAGAGTTAAACCTTTAGCACATCACATTTCATCCCACTTAGACCAGCACCCTTCTTTTTAAAGGAAGTAGGCAGGCAGGGAGGGAGAGGAGGAAGAAGCATGTATTTCCTGAGCTGACCATCTTACTTGCTCCCCCCGGCCTGGGTTGCAAACCCAGGTTCCCGGCTGTACGTGGACTGCACACAGCTTAGACGTAATGCCTGAGCCCCCAGGGTCTGCCTCTAGCCTCCTTGTCTTGGTGAAGTGGTGCCTGGTCTCCACCATCATTGTAACGGTTTCATGGACACCCCGCTCTATGTCCCCCTCTCTCTGAGGGTCATGCGACTTCTCCTGTTGGATTTGCTCTTGCTCCCTGTTCTTTCCCACTCTTAGCATCACTCACTGGACCCCTGCTCTTTTTCACTACTCATCTGAAGTTTAGCTTCTGGGTACCATGATGCCCCATGTTCATCTCCCACGTTGAGCTTCTGTGGATGAAGGAGGCAAGCACCCAGTCTACTGCCAATGCGATGACGGCTTTCCCCTCGGACTTCCCCTACTCTGTGTCTCCATGGAGCTCAGTGCTTATCACCGTCCTCACTAACTGGATGTGTTCAGGCTAAATAAATAGCGGAATGCAGAAAGAGTGTGCCACGTCAAATCCCTCTCCGTCACGTTCCTCTCCAAAACCAGGTGGAGAAATGAGTGAAATAATTTGATCAGTTCATCAGTGAGGAATCAATCAGGAGAACGCTTTCCTGACTGTCAGTCTGAGTGCTTTAAACACAGATGTTCATTAGAAAACAGGGTGCTTAGCGATGGCAAAATACGCATAAACTCTAAGGAACAAGTTCTTAAGAATTGCAACAATGACTTCATGGCACTTGGCTATGTCTGGTCACAGCATCAAAAGCCTGAGGGGTCAAACATGTGCAGGTTCCAGAAATTCTGACCGATCTCACTGTTTGTCATGAATAAAAAGGCTTCAGTTTTTTTAAAATGTATTGCTTTACTTCAAACATAAAATAAGGACATTAACTAGCCTACATGTAATTCTAAAATGTCAAATATACTCTGAACATAATATATTATGTTTGTGTTGGTGACTGTAATTTTCAAAAGTGAACTGAATATCTTAAAAGAAAATGTCACAGCACAGTAGATAAATTTCAAAACTGTTTCTCTTTCTAATTTAACTGGAAGGGAAAAGGCCCAGAATTGACCTCTGCTTCCTATGAGTGTTTTTCTTAATGACCTACTTAAAGATATTGCTAGAAATCAAGTCAATGTACTTCATTATAGAGGAAGGAAAGCAAATCCCAGGAAGACATCATAAAATATATGGTGCACTCAAGGACACAGATGTGAAATGACCATGGACCAAGTCCTCTGAGCGCTGGCTGAAGAGTAATGGCTAATCTCCTCATGTAAATCAGAAATCCTATTATTGGAATCAGACTTATTTATTCCAGGTTTCAAGTTAATATTTACAAATCTATTAATTTTGCTGTAATGTGGCTTTGTAGTATGCTTGAAAAATGGGGTTGCCTTATAAATGTTTAACTAGTAATCGTGACCTTGACGTTAGAAAAACGCTCATGAGCTGAGTGGTCAGAAGCAGTTATTGGTCCCGTTCTTGCTATGACCTTAGGGACATAACATTCTTTCCAGCCCAGAAAAATGGAAAAAAAAAAATCTCAAATGAGATCACCAGCAGTTGTCTAGTTGTTTTTTAAAGTTTCCATAACAAGTTACCATAGACAGAGTGGCTGAAAAATCAGGAGCTTGTCCTCCCACCATTCTGCAGGCAGGTCTCTCTCTTGGGCTGAGAGATGCCACCTTCTACCTGTGTCTGCCCATCATCTTTCTCTGTGCATGCCTGTGTCTCTGTGCAAATGTCCCTTTTGATAAGAACACCAGCACCAGGGCAGGGCCCGTCCTGGAGGAATCCTCTAACCGTATCACCCCCATGCGCCCCTATAAAGAAATTATCTTCAAATAAACACTGGTGCTAGCTCTTGAACACAGGAATTTCAGAGGGGTACGATTCAACCCCAGATGGTGTCCACACCATAGAAACTCTCCTCCCTTTTCTGAAGAGAGTTGAATACGTCTGCCTATGCAACGTTGAAAGACGGATTTTCTCCTTTTGATTTCTTCTATGGCTGGAAGTGGTGGTGGGGTCCTTTTTCCTCCCATTCTGAGCTCAGCAGTTTATGAACTGCTTTCTATTTGGAAGGATCCATTCCCTGTGCCATGTTCCCAAACAACCCTGTGGTGAGATTCCAGTTCACTGACATTGGGATGGACGTTAATTGTTCTAAATGAATGAGATTCTCTCACTAGGAAAGTTCTTCCCGCTAAGAGCACAGCGCGATTAGGAATTGGTGGAAACAAATTATATTAAATGTGGTGCTGGATCTGCCATTCAACCCAGCAATCCCACTTCTGGGCCTTTACCTACAGGAGAAAGAAATTCTGATCAGAGAAAAACATCTGCACCCTGATGTTCACACAGCGCAGCTCACAACATCCAAGACATGGAAACCACCTAAATGCCCATCCAAGGACGACTGGAGAAAGAAGCAGTGGTCTAGAGACGCCCTGGAACTCTGTGAAGCTGTTAAAAAGGATGAAATTGTGCACTTTTGCAACAGAGTGGATGGAACTGGAGGGGAATCATATTAAGAGAAATAAGCCAAAAATAAAAAGAGAAGTACAGGATGGTTTCATTCACTTGCGGAATGTAAAGAAACAAACCAAAAAGCCCAGACAAGCTTCAACAAAATTCACAGGACACAGATGCTTCCAGAGGGATGCAGACTGGCTCCCAGGGGGTCAGAGTGGGAGGGAGGGAAGGAAGGCGGAGCTGGTGGTGGTGAAGGAACTGGCTCTGAAGGCGAGTGTGGTGTGAAATGCACACACACTGAGGTGTGGATGGAATGTCCCGAATGCATCCAGCAATGTAAACAAAAGAAGTAACGATGACAGAAGTGGAATATCAAAAAATAAGAAGAAATAAGAAAAATAAATCTACTAAGAAGTTTCCGAGGTTCCTTAGAGATGCTTGCATATCAGGAGTCTGCCTTCCTTAGATCCTACTGTCTAAGCTACTTTCTTTTTAATAAGTTCTGCTTTTTCTCTCATATTAGAGATGGCTTCTGTTGTTTCTATTAAAATATCTCCTGCCAGTATGACATCCAATTTCCCAATCACTTGAGATTTTCAAAGAAAAATCTTTGCATCTCCTAGGACAAATAAGCCAACAATCCTGGCCTATTTGTCATAAAAGGCTTGTTCCTCTTCCCAGGGCATAGTCTCTCTTCATTCCAAGTGGTGTTGAGCATGACGTTATGGCTTTTTGAGCTGAGTCATGGAGGATAGATCCCCCAAGGAGAGGATGCGGTAACCCAAGGCAAATCTTGGATAAAAAGACAAGCCTGCTGTTCCAGAGACAGTGAGAGTGGGAAGCATAGCCTTTGGAGGGAAGCACAGCCTTTGGCATGGACGAGGCGAGGAGCCCGAGGCGGAGCCCGAGCCAGGGCTGGGCGGGTTTCCCCTGCCCCTGAGAACTGCCGCAGACTTCACTTCCCGAGTCAGCCCTCCCCGGTGCCCACCTCCCTCCACCACCAGCGCTCTGACGAGCAGGTGCTGTGTGGACGTGGAAACAGTCTGATGACTGAGCACAGCCTGTGTTTTGTGTCGTGGAGGTTGGACTAGAGAAGCCATTCTTCCCTGGGAGGAAGAGGGCCATGGGGAATACAATGCCTTCTAATTCTCCAGGCCAGGCTGGTGACAAGTGTCCTCTTCCACTCCTTTAGCTGGAGCTCCCAGTTGGTCCAGAGCACCCAGGAAACTGCAATTTTCATGGAGTGTGCCTAGGAGGGGAGAAGACATTTACTAGCTCATCAGTGTTTACAGAGGCTTCCCCTTCAAGTAATTTGAAATCTACTCGCATTAACGCAAGCAGACATCCAAAATGCTGCATAGTATAAAGTACTCAGCAGTGATTTAAAAAATAAAATGGCAGAATCCATGCAAAAGTACACAACACACTTCAAGTACCACATTGACTCAATAATCCTTTAAAAAATATGTAGAAATGTTCTTCAAAATTCCATGATCTAAGAGCTTTGATCAAATCAGCTTTCTATTTTCCCAGACGTTTTAAGCTCACCCTATGAAATGTATCTGAAACAGAAGTATGTATGCAAGTTCGAATTTTTATTTTCATGTCCTCTATGATCATCAGGCACTAAGAATTAAAACACTAAAAATAATATGAGTTTCCTGTTAATGAAACATCTTAACATTTTTATGAAAATTAAGAATAAAAAAGTAAAATTTTATTAGCGATGCAGCTTTGCATGCGTTTTTCCTGCACCCTCGATGAAGATGCAGATGTATAGATTGTCATGCATACCAGCATGGTAATTGGCATAGTATTTTATCTGGGGTTAATTGACAGCAGAACCCAGGAGATATTGCAAGATAAATTGAGAATTGACTATAGTTAACACATGTACTTGGTGATGCAACTTCCTAAAAAACTATTTTCATGATGAACACTAACGCACATCAAGTATAAAAGATCTTGCCAAAGAGTTTAATCCAAAGAATCTTTAGAGTGTGGGCGTTTCTAGGTAAATTCCAGCAAGCTTTGCCTTTATTCTCGGGGCCGTCCCCATGGGGAGCGGTGTCTTCTTTAACAAGAATTGGGGGATGGGAAGAACACAACCAGGAGACAGAAAGTATCACTATTCCACCACCTCATCTGCCATAATTTCGGTCACAAGACCCAACATGATATATTAGTCAGGGCTCACGGCAGTTAACTGTCTCATTTCACTTGTCAGGGACACTGAGCTGTGTCAGTGCTGGGACACTCTGGCTGAAGATGCTGGGACCTTGTGCATTTTCCCACAGGGGTAGCCTCCACCGTGAGATCCGGACGGGTAGACAGGCCTCTTTCCACGGGGGACAGACCGCGTGAGGAGCGGGTCTGCCCTCCCCCAAAGAGTGCTTGAAGAGGATGAGGGTCTGGGGCGCTCACTCCTGGGGAGTCCAGCCCCCACGGTATTAAGAAGTCTTCCTCCCCTCCACACAACGGCATGAGGACTGGAAGCTAATGTCCTCTGCTTACACACGCATACTTACTCGACAGTCACTGATTTCCCCCATTGACACGAAGAAAGAACACCATCAACAGCTGCCAGGAATCCAGGAGTCAGTCCAAATAAAGGAGAAAAAAAATGAATCGCATGGAGTTCCCACAGTAAGGACAAGTGCAGGTCTGTACTCTGGGTCTTCTCTCACTGTGACTCCGAGATTCCTGCAAAATCTGAGTTTCCCCCAGAAGCCTGGCGGCCCCAGCCCTTCAGGGAGCGACATCCTGAGCTCAGAGTTGCTGTGTGGAAGTCAGTGTTAGACCCGAGGATAAACCTGCAAGGCAGCTAGAGAAACGTGAACAGCAAACAGTCCGTGAGGCTCTGCTCTGTTTTCCAGGGCTCTGACGCGGGTGCTGTGACAGCAGCGGCCTGACTGTGAGGTGCGCCGTTGGCATGAGTCCCCGGCCGGCCCGGGGCAGGGCGGGTGCCGAAGGGGCGCGGGCCTAGCAGCCCATTTATAACATCAGCACTTTTTTGTATCAAGTTTCTCTTTTTGCTTCACGTGGCAAATACGTAGGCCGAAGCTTCCCTCCGCAATTTCTATATTCGACTGGATATAAAATGACAGCTACTTCCTGTTGAATTCAATCAATGGCTGGCTAGTCAGCTTGAAAATCCGACACTTTGAATCCCATGAAACGAGGATGGTATTCTTCAAGAGAAAGCTCATCTCTCCTAAATGCCTGCAAAACATAACGAGGAAAAAAATTGCTTCTGTTTCTCCTATCCGGGTGCTCTCAGGACGGTGCCCAACGTGAATTTTATTTTGTAAAGTCTCCTAGGTGACTTCTCTATGTTAGTCATAAAATCATTTACATATGATTCCGGAGCAAAGAAAGGTCTCATTTCAATTTCTTCACATTTCTGCTTTCTCAGAGAGCCCTCATGACAAAATGCCTCTTTCTTTTCTGAGGTTTTCGGACACTGCTCTGTGGCATGTCCTTTTGTCTTTGAGACGAGCACTTTGATATCAAGATTATAGCGGTCAGCAAGGGAAGCTTTGTTCTGTGTCTCCCTTTGAGGACGCTAGGACACCGCCTTCTCCCAACACCGACCTGCCTGCCCTCACCTTTGCAGCCGTCGCTCCCTCCACTGAGCGCGACGCAGTTTGGCCGACACCTGCCTCCAGATGGCTTCCCTTGCAGGCACGCCAGGCATCCCATGAGAATAAAGGGCTCCTGTGTCCCTTGGTCCCGTTCGAACCCAGCCTGGAGCCGTGATCTCTGTTCGCTGTCACCATCTTCCACCAAAGTGGGTGCAGGCCAAGGGGACGGCTCTGTCCATGGCGGCGTCCAGGAGCAGGGCCCGGCTGTGCACACGGCAGGCTCCCAGCCTGAATTTGCAAAATGGACGAACCCTCCCCGTTGCTTTGCTCCCTCCTTCTGCTAGTGTGTAGCTGGGGCTTCTAAAGTTGTGGAGTTCAAATGCTCTCCAGAAGCAACGGTGTCATCTGCACAGGACCAGGGAGGGCTGCGCTGCTCTCTATTTGTACAAGTTACAGTGAAGACCCCGGACACGGCGGCAAAGCATAGCGGAGGACTCTGCAATGTGAGGGGGTGAGCAGATCTTTCGCAGGAGAATGTCCGGGCGACAGATGACATGAAAGCGTATGGGGTCGGAGCCTACTGAGCTGGCACTAAGCGGGAACCCTCGCATGAGGACACCCCAATCATAGCGAAACCTGCTGAGGAAGAATGCAATCTGTGCGCCCAGCCGCTGGGGACGAAAGCCGCTCAGACACTTTGGGAAAGACTTTGGCCACTTATTTAAAAGAAAACACCTGCAGATGGAATTGGCATGTGACTGAACCATCGCACTCTGGGGCCTTTATCCCAGAAAAGCAAAAGCACAGGGCGTAACCACCACACAGATTTTACCGGCAGATTTATTGGTTACAGACAGAAACTGGGGATGATGCAGAGATCCTTTCCCTGGTGGGTGCAGTCCCACCCCGGAGCTGCACTGGGCACCGGAAGAAGGCGCTCGGAGACACTCCATGACTCGCTGGGAGCTTCTCCAGTGGGAGGGAGCCCCCAGGCTAGCTTGCACCAGCACATCTGCAGCGATTTCCCCAAAAGATGGCACTAGGGCTGGAGGGAGCTCGCAGCGGCTGTGAAGGGTGAAGGGAGAGTGCGGGAGGGAAGTGAGGGGGGAAATGCAGCCGCAGGTCCTTCTGGAAACGCTGAGTCTGAATCACATCAAGGCCGCTGCTGCTGCTCGACTCATTTGCCAGATGACACCTGTGGGTCATCGATTAGGACACATATATGTCAGCTCTGCGCTACTTCTTACCACTGTGTACAGCTCTACAGTGACCTCGGAGAAAATTACCTAATTTGACAAGAGCAGTGGCTAAATTTTCTCTCTGGAATCGCCAGTGAGTGTCCTCTTGCTCTGACATTTTCACTGAATTGCAAGCCTGTTCTAAAATTCCATTTACCTCCCTGAGATTTTTATGAGTCCCTTTTTAGGACTTGTGTTCTTGGTAAAATTAAGTTCATAAAATTACCTAAATACGTCCAACGCTGGCAGTTCTCCAGGGTTTGGCAATTTAGTCTGAAATGTCCCCCAGGCAATTATCCATAATAAGCAGGAAACAATTATGGATTTAAAAATGAATGTTTGTGTGCATATTTAGAGGGATTAGGGGCGCGGATGTTTGATATCCCCGTTTGACCAGCCCCTGTGAGTGCTCCACGTGCTGACTACCTCTCTGGCTAGTAGTTCGCTTGTGTCTCTGTTTCAGTTTTTGTGCCTCTTAGGAATAAATTCATTCAGCATTTCCCTGAGTGGTCTGACCCCATTCTTCCATTTGATTTGTCCAAGAATCCTGCAGCTCACCTTGTCAAGGTGGATGAGAAGGGAGGGACTTTTGTCCACGTGCTCAGCAATTACAAAAGCGATGCTCAGTCCACCGCTCCTGTGCCCTGGGGGCGGTCCTGCCAGGCAGTGGACACAGCTCTGGGCAAGCGCCTCTGAACTCAGGACCCCTGATGTGTGCGCAGTGCTGGTCCCAGATGCTGACTGTCCTCAAGCCGCATGCCCACCGAGCCATTTGTCCCTGGTGGTGACCTTGGGGAAGCCAGGCTGACATACCATTTGCAGAGACGGGTTTATTTCGGAGAGCGCACCCTCTAGCAGCCCAGTGAATCTATCACGGCATCCCTGATTCCTCACCAAATCCGGGCATGACAGTCCTGGGGAGCACGTGTGGGCCCCTAGATTCCTTCCTCCAGCGGGGGTGTCCTGGGAAAGAGAGGACGATGGTCCGGTGATTAGCTAATGGGAAAAATGGGAAATCCCTCGAGTTGGATGCATTCAGGTCATTTCGTAAACTTCATTTTGCCAAGCACTTAAGTCCTAATGTGGGACTCATGAAGTCTCAAGGAGGTAAATTGAAATTAAAAGTATTCCTTGCTTCACCATACTCTGCTCCTCTCCTAAAGGAAGCTAGTCGTGGTTTTTTCTAACAACTTGGGAGGCCAATGTCAAGGTGACCTTAAGCAGCCCACTCAACAAGCCCACCTGGTAATTATTGCTTTTAAAGCAGAGCAAGGTCAGCCCCAGGATGGCTGGCGGCCAGCACAGCAGAGTCTCTGTGAGGACGAGTGTCTAGAAGCACATCCTTGAAAGTCTTTAGAAACTGTCCTGAGTGCATAGAACACATAGAAAACCACTCATTCCAGCGAGTCCATGACATCGCAGGAAGAGCAGCAAGTTCCAGCGTCCGACAACTGCTCAGTCTCTGCCCCTGCCTCCTCAGCCTCCAAGTCCTTACAGAAACTGTGGAGGGACCCCTTCTTCAGGAGGCTGTGTCCGAGAAGGCAGGCCTTCCTCCCCTCTCTGTGGCCAGTCAAGGCTGATACTTCTTCCTAGAAGTGGGGTGTTGCAGTTTCTCTTCTCTCCAGGTCCATGCTGCTGTAGCTTGACTCCAGACCGTCATGGCTGGGAGCTCTGGGCTTGCCCCACTGCTAGTCCACATTCGTAGGTAAACATCCTGCCCAGTGTGTGGGGCTCGAGATTTTCTGGCCTTCAGTCGCACCTGCCCCGGTTTTGAGATTACAGGTCTTAGGAACTGTATGGCCAGTTGTCAGGAAAACAGTAGCTATTGACACGTTGTACTGGCTTCCGCAGGTCTCTCTGGAGGATGCTCACCATGACATGCTGGCGTTTTCTCACAGTCATCCACTTTCTATTGGCAAAGGAGTATATTTGCCATTCAAGTATTTCAGCATGATGATATCATTTCAAAAAGTTTAAGTCCATGAAAACATTTCACACGGAGATAAGTCTTTCTAAGTCACATATCCACATGCTTGCTCACTCCTGGCCTCCTTCCACAGAAAATAAATGGAAGGGGCCGACGTCGTTGCTGGTCCCATCATGGGAGCAAAGCAGAAGGCCATGTGTTGAGGGTCTGGACAGTGTGGTCTCATGTTCACTCTGTGGTGACCATTTGAAAGGTGTTTAAGCTCTGGGACTTCACTTTACCTGGGGACCCTGTCGCATCTAAATTTCCACAGTTACTGTTACCGTTTGAGAGTCAGGGGGCCCTTGTTATGTTCCAAGTAATGCAGTTCACACTCGTTGATCATGATCAAAAATTTCAGTGCTTTTAAAAGTTACTGACTGAATTTTCCTTTGAGGAATTCTAATATATGAAACATAAACTTAAGTTATATTTATAATTGAAAGCAGAGAAGAAACAGAAATACTGGGAGATTCATAACATAAGGAGGTAGATGAAGATGATGAATCATTCTTTTTAATTATTAATAGGACATGTTTACATTTTAAATCTAAAAATAAATTAAGGCATTAATGCCTGTAAAAATCTCCTGTTAATTAATGATTTGTCTATCAACTGTATAAATAAATTTAAAAATTGCCATGATGCCCACCCAGATTTCATCACACGTCCAATGATGAAACAACAGAAGTCAACATTTGGAGGAAGATAGGTATAGATTTGGATTTATGATCTATCTGCTGCTTATCACACAATGTTAGGCAAGTGGCTAGACTCTTGTGAGCCAGACACATAATTTATAAAGTGAGTGATGCTGAGTCATTTCACAGCACATTTGGGACTGAAACAGATGATGGGAACTGCCTAGAGGAAAATCCACCTGGGGAGATGGTCGTGCAGGGTCGGGGCTCCTGAGAGCTAACTGATTTGTTATCAGCCCTCACCAGACTCTCGGTTAAGATGTGAACTCAGGGCATTTCAACCGCACAGTCAGTGAGGGCAGGGGGCAGGTGACAGGCTCCAGGATGTGGGAGAAATGCACATACACAGTAGTCTTCCAGCCCTTCCTCAAGCATCGGCCCCTTCCCAAGCAGGACTGCTGCTGGAGATTCAGCCTACGGAGCCATAAAGACCAGAGAAGCCTTGAATACTTTGCCAACTCAAAATCCAAGGGTAAGCTTTCTGTCGCCACTCTCAGGTGTCGAAACGGGGTTCCATGTGTTTCAGGAAAACACACTTCCTTAATGTATGTGTTTGAAACCAAATGGTATCATTTTGTAGGACTAGCTTTTCAGAAAGAAAGCCGAAGTCATCACCGGGCGAATGACTCAGCAGCAGCAATACGGCTGAAAGTTTCCTGGGTCCGAGGGCTCCGCGCTGCGGACGGCAATAGGAGCGTGGTGTCCATGGCTCTCTGCCACCGCCACTCCTGCGCCCTCCCTCACGGTCCACTCGGAACCTCTCTGTGTCCTTGATGTAATGATTAAATTGTTACGGATGCAGATGGAGAGCCATCAAGATCTTGAAATCCCTCAGAGGTGACCATATGGTTCCCTTCACCTTTCACTATTTAATGATGGTCCTTGGGCACTGTCCAATCATTCCAAGCGACAACAAAGTGCGAGAAAAGACTGCTTCATGCCAACTGAAAAAATGGTACCGAAGGAAAGGCTTTCTCCAATATTCAGTTTCCTGTAAAATTATGAACTTTGCTCGAACAAAATTAAATATTGCTGAATATTTTGGTCAAAGACTGATTCTCTTTGGTAGATTTTTTTTTCCCCTCCTTTGGCACATAATCCTGAAGACCCTTTCCAACTCTTAACTAAATGACTTGATGACAGATTTCTCATACAAAGTCATGGCCAAGTAGCAATATTGAGGAAAAGACTGTGAAGTTTCCTTCCTTCTTAAAACGAATGAAAATAGCATGTTCTAGCATCTCTGCAATGTCATTTTGGACACCCTGGGAGCCAGATTCCTGCCAAATGTAGTTCTCCGGAGTTTCTGGTACCATGCTGGCCTTGATTTTATTGATGGGACTAACTTTTAACATCAAGAAGAATTTGTTTAAACACTTCTGAAGGTCAAGTCCCGAGTTGGGGCCCGTCCTTGGAGCCCTGCTCTCTATCTGGAGAGGTGTGTAGTTGGCAGGCTGAGACAGATCGTCCCCTGGAGTCTAAGTGGGGATCTGGCTGTGGCAGCTGAGAGCTTATCTTTGCAAGTTTAGACTTCAGTGACTGGGGTTAGCATTTCACAGTTATTTAGTCAAGCTGTTACATCGGCATGTCACCTTTTAGAATCCTTATCTTTTCCTTCCATCCCGTCATTTGTGTTTTCATCAATCAGTCAGTAGTTCTATCACTCAATAGACACGTGTGAAAATGTATTATCCTGGGGACTGGTGTAGGCACTGGAGACTCAGAAATGAATAATATAACTCCTGCCACAAAGTTGTACACTGCAGTTTGCGTGGTCGCTGTGTGCATAAGAAAGCACCATGAGGGTCCAGGTGCTGAGTCCTATTCTGCGGGCTCTAGAAATTCAGAGGCAAGGGGTCAAGACCGGAGGAGATGAGATAGTGGGGGATGCTGAATGAAGCTGAGGAAAGAACTCTTAAAAGGTTGCATTACGTCTCATAAAATGAGGAAGAGCTGACCAGCTTAATCTAGAAGAGCATTCCAAACTGACAGAGAGATTGATGATCTCGCAGAGAAGAGAGGGAGTTTGGAGAAGGGCAACCTTACTGGTATGGCAAAAATGTAAGTGGAAAGACGATGAAAACAAAGACAAGACTCTGAGACTGTTTACCAGGGAGCAGTAACATGCTTCACTCTTGTATTGGTTTTTGGTGAAAAGACAAAATGATGAAGCAGAAGAGTGTTAGTGACTGCGAGCATAAGGTCGCAGGGAAGCCGAGCAGGTACAAAACTCATGACAGAGCTGGAGGCAGTGATTTGGAGGGAGATATGAAGCAATGCTCACTCAGAGAAAGAAGCAAAAGACAAGGGAGGAAGATAAGACGGCACAGAGAGGCACAGAGGACATACTTGCCGGGTGACTTCTGTGTTCTCAGGTGGATTCAAGTTGAGGTGGAAGCTTAGCACATTACTAATTCTCTAAAAGAAAAGTGAAGGAATTATTTAGAAATATAGAGGGTACTGGAGAGGAAGAGTAAATACTCAATGTTCTTCTCAATGACCGTGATGTCATATTCTCCTTCAGTGATTAGCTGCCCATGAAAGCTGCCAAGCTTGTCTTCTCAATGGGAATGATATTGTTCCCACCAGAACAAGGATATTTTGCAAGGGAGAGGAGGTCAAAAAATATCTTACCTTTTTTTGTATAAAGTACAGGTTTATATTCAACTATCCAACTAATACAGAGTATGCTTCCAGTGCTAAAAGTTTATGGGTTGGAGTGATTAGCAAAACTGCCTGAAAAGGTTCCTTAAGGAATAAATGTAAAATAAAATGGCTGAAAAGAAATATACCTGGGAATTTAAAGTTTGCTCTCATTTTTTTTTTTTTTTGTGACTGAAAGCAAGAAATTCTGGATTTGTGTTGTTGTTGATGTGTGTCTGTGTGTTGAGTCCTTGAGGTGGTGGAGGGCAGCCTGAAAGAGCGGAGAGCAGGCAGATAAAGAAAGGTGAAGAGACTAGACAGGTGAAGAAGGTGACAGTCAGGGTGTTTGGAAATACTGGACTAAATGCTGGAACTACTGGAGAACAGAGCGCCTTCGATTTTGCTGGAGAAGGAAGACTTGAGTGAAGACAAATATGAGAGTCTGATTGTGAACACAGATGCTCACTGTAGACACAAAGTGTGTGATAGGGGAGACACAGACCACTGGTGACCCCATTACTTACACAGGAGTGATGAGAACAGAACCGCTTGTCCCTTGTGACCTAACAAAATATTCGGGGAAAAAGTTCCAGGAAGATAAGCTTTCAATCCAATATAACTTCACTGTTTATTTAAGGCCTTCTTACCACCAGTTTGTCTTGGAAAATGATTTGCCACTCAACCAAAATCACTCTCATTTTATGAAAATCTGCTGTTTCATTCACTTGGATTAACAGCTCACTTACCAAACAATGGTGGGTCAAGACTCACCTTTAGGCCATGACCCTCTTCGCCAGCCCCGATTTATTTTGTCATGACATTTGCCCATCCCAGTAAAAGGCTCATCTTAGGTCACCTAAGCCCAGGTAAGAGAATCCTGTCCACCTTTTTGGTTCGCCTCTGCTTCACAGGAAACGATCAAGACTGTCCAGGACTGTTGTCCCTTATCGAAGTAAATGCAGTAATCTGATCATCTTAGTTCGCTTAATTAACGCATTTTTGGTGACTTTCATGGAGCCAGAATCAGCACACAGAATGTCCTCCCTGTGAAGTTGGGCTCTGAAGAGCGTGACAGCTGCCTCAACTACCTCAGCAGCATCAGCTCTTAGTTGAATGAAGACGTCTTTCAAGAAAGCACCATGGTAGATCGGAAGACCTTTTATTAGGGCTGAGACAACCCTTTTGGGGGAAAGGCATTAGTGGGGAAAGGGACAAACAAAGCTGCACTGAAGTGTGTGGTTGTGGGATAATGAGGGAAATGTCTGCATATGATGAAGAAAGTATCTCACCAGGAGCAGGACAGGGGAAAAGGGAAGTGTCTGGAGCAAATCCAGGCATTATCTCCATGATGCCTCCTTTAATCCCATAAAACACAGGACATTTATGGCATTTATGACAGTGAAATGTTTGGAAATACTATCATCACACATACCTAAAAAATACCGATCACATTCTGGAACAAAACAGCACGCGTGGACGTGAGGTGAGTACAAGCACGGAAGAAGAAGACAAGTGTTTAGTCAGCCGGGGCCCTAGAGTCTTCCTAGGAAGAGGCTGTGCCCTCCCTGGCTGCAAGCCTGGCCGTCTGTGTGCCCGGCAGGGCGGAGAAAGCCGACCTCATTGCAAGGCATCAACCTGAAATTCGAAAACGGTGCCGAACAAGAGATGCACACACTTCAGAGAGTGAGACACAAAGGCTGGAAACCAAAGCCACACAGGGTTTCTCAGTAGCGTGACCCATCACTGGAGGACGAAGAGGATTGCCTCATAATGTCTGCGGAAATCCCCTGCAAAGCACAAAGAATAAAGTCTTCAAACTCACTCACAGGTGACGAAGGGGAAGTATGTTGGAAAGTAAGAGCTTCATCCATTTCTCTCTCATGTTCCCTTTCTTAAGGCCTATCAGATGTTCACACGGGGCTCCAGCCCCAGACCCCAGGTTGAGGGCCGACGTCTCCAGAAGGAGGAGACAGCTCGCAGCGAGGAGCAGCGGCCCGCGGCCTTGGGTGGGAGGCACCCGAGCAGGAAGGCTGAGGGCCAGGGCTCGCTACTCATGGGGGCCCAGCACCTGGAGCTGCGCCAGAGAGCGGAGGGTCCACCGGCAGAGGAACACGGCTCAGGGCCACTGGAGAAAGAGTGAGAAGTACACAGAGAGTCCTTTCAGACGTCCTGCGGAAGAAGACGGCATTAGCCCAAGATGGAGCGGCCTCAGGCCCTGTATCCGGGGACTCAGCACAGGAGCGAGAGAAAACCCAGCCCCAGGTGACTGTGCAGCCAGGCCCCGAGTTGCGGAGTCGCGCCCGGTCCTGGGAGGGGCCTGGGAGGGGCCTGGGAGGCCTGAGCCACCGCGCGGTGCCGCCACGCTCGACGAGGTTCGCCTCACCTGTGTGAGCCCCTGCAGGCTCACCTGCAGTGGAGACACCCTGTGGATTCCAGACGCTTGCTCTCTGGGCTCCCCGAGTGCACACAGCTCCACAGGTGAGCTCGGGGCCTCGCCGCGAGCCCTGGTCCCGACAGGGTTCTGCAGAGAACGGAAGCGACCCTAGGTGCCCATCTGCGTCTGCGTATCTCTGTATCACCTATGGCTCTATTTCCATCTGTCATCTGGCTGCATCTTCTATGCATCACTGTCTCTCCCTCCCTCTATCATTGTCATCGTCACCACCTGTCTCTGCCCGCCGCCTACCTGCCGTCTATTCCTCTCCCTGCCCGTCTCTCTCTGCAATATGGAGAGTGATCTGGTTTACTTAAAGTCTACGATTTAACTGTTAATAATATCTGAAACTCACCTCAGCAGCATCCAGGTATGTCTGAGCAGATATCAGGGCCGCAGGGCCTGGCCCGGATGGCACACGAGATGCCCGCCGTGGTCACCACGCTGAAGTGGGGCCTCCGCCGGGCCCTGAGCCTCATGATGCGCCTCTGTTGCTGGGCTGCACTTCTGTCCCTGTTCTGGGTTCTTGCTCCACAGCCTCTTCCTCACATCCTGTTTGCTCTTACCTGGGCACGGCGGGCTCAGGACAGGATGTGATGAACGGAAGGGTAAGACAGGACCCAGCCTCATCAAATCGTGCTGTGGCGGAGACGCCTCAGGGACAGAGGACAGAGTCTTACAGAGGCTGGAGGGTGGGAGCGTCTGAGGACTCTCCAGCCTAAATTCCCACGCCCTTCCCGGTGGCTTGTCCACCTCCCCTTTGCGCGCTTTGTGCCACGGTGAAGGCACAGCTTCTCACGTTCACGCTGTCTGTCGTCTTGAGGGGGCAGGTCCGTCTTGGAGTGGCGAGGTCGCCTCCGATCCCAGAGCCGTTCCTTCCCATGCTCAGGCACGTGGCGCGTGGCTTAACCTGCGAACCCCGCCCTCTGCACAGAGGGCAGCCGCCCAGGGTGCCGGTGCGGCCTCCAGGGGTGCAGGCGCGGCCTCCAGGGGTGCAGGCGCGGTTGTGGAGCTCCCGGCAGCGAAGGTTTCCGAAGGGCCCGAGACCCGGAGCAGCGCTCTGCCTCAGGCTGACATCTTCATGATGCTTCCAGTTACGTCTGCTTTCAATCCTCAAACTCCAGGCCCCTCCCAGGGCTCACATACAGACAAGGAAGGTGTAGGTTTAAACGGAATGCGAATGAGTGTCTACAGGCCCCAGGCCCCCGACAGTGGCTGGGAGAGAGCGAAGCCCCTGCACTGGCTTCAGAGCTCATCCACCAGCATCTGACCTGCCTCCCGGGCACCAGCCCCAGCCCCGCAGGCCAGCACCACCCTGCACCTGGAGTGGTCGCCTGAGTCCGGCCCCGTCCTCCACGACAGCAGTGCCTGGGTTCTGACAGGTGGCAAAGGAGAAATCAGGCATCCCTGGCTTTCACTTTCCACGAGACTTCTGTCTTGACATCGGCACTGTGAACTCCCAAAACTGTGAGTTCATCTGCAGCTCAGGGGAGTAAGGAGCTGAGACCCTTTGGGGAGGGTGACGCGCGGTGAACACAGGGCTGTCCTCGGGACAGCAGCTGAGCTGAGTTCCAAATTCCTCTTAAGTACCCAGGTCCTCAAGCTCCGGATCACACAGACGCAGGATCTCCCTTCAAGCTCCACCCACGTGGCCGCTGCAGAGCTCAGCTGACCTTTGATGTCGCACAGGAAGGCTGAAGCGGGGCGCCAAGGAGGGTGGGAGGCTAGAAGACGCACGTCGTCGGTGAGCTTGACTTTGGAGGCCGCTCACGGTGTGGCTCTGTTCCCTGTTAGACATCAAAGAATCTGTGCTTGGAGATGTCCCATGTAAGGGACTGCACAATTAGCGCTGGCAGCCACTCAGGCCGTGCGACAAATGCCTCGGGCCTGCCTCCCGGTTCCTGCGCTTTGTCATCTGTACCTTTGTTTAGTCTGCGGCAGATGGGGCCGGCGGGGAGCTGACACCGGGCAGGCCAGGGTGAGGCCGTGCCCCTCAGCTTCCTCCAAGGCTCTCCGGGTGCGCTGCGAGTGGGTGTGCCCCGCTCCCCACAAGGCCCACCCTCACCTGGGCCTCTGCCGTGTTCCCCAAGGGCTCCTGGGCACCAAGTCAGGGCGACACTGCACTGCGACCCCTCCTCTAGGTGATGCAGCATGGCCAGGCGCGCCGTTCCAGCCCCCTCTTGCCCCTCCGGCTCCCCACGCACCCGAGCTCGTCCTCGGTCAGTCGGTCTCTGCTTCCCTCAGCCCCTCCTCGCCACACGAGCTGAGACAGAAGAGGCCCTGTGCCTCCCCCGTGTGCGGACCTTCCTCGGAGCTTCTCTGTCAAGGAAAGTCAGTCCTGAAACCACCCCTGGGGGCTCTGTTCTGCGTGCTGGGGCGTTTCCTCTCCTTTCCTCCCTGCTGGGACCCTCCCTTGGTGATCTGACCTTTCTCAAACTCTCCGCACCCTCCTTGGGTACCTCGCTCTACTGGGGGTGTCGCCCCTTGGGAAGGGGCCCAGGGCCTCACTTCACAACAGGAGAGTCGATTTCCGATCCACTTTGCACACGCTGACCACGCACGCTGACCGCACACGCTGACCGCTCACGCTGCTGCACAGCAGGCGAGAAGAGGGCTCGGCAGCGCAGTGTGAGCGGACTGACATTGGTTTGCGGGCGAATCAACGTCACCACGAGCAGTGTAAGACCAGGATGCCCCTCCACGCCCTAGTGTGTGAGAGTCTGGGAAGGTCAGCTGTGAAGAGGGTCGTGAGCGCACCTGAACATTCCTCGCTTCGCTCTCTGGGCTGAACCTGCGATTCAGGAGAGCAGCGGGCCCAGGACGGGCTTCTAGGTGACGGTCTGCTGTCGGCCCGTCCTGCTTGATGCGCCTGGGCTCAGCTTGGTGCGCACCGGTGCCCCAGCCGTGGCTGTGGCCGCGTGGGGCTGAAGGTGAGTGACCGGGAGACAGCACCCCTGGTTAGCTTTGGAGTAATGCTGCTCACGCGTGACAGTGACATTGCAGATTCCAGCGCGCCCTCCCTGCGCTGTGCCCTTCCTAAAGGTCCCTTTTGGGGCAGTGCATGGAAGAACTCTCTAATCACTGCACTGACCTCAGGGGTCATCCTATTGAGAGAGAGATACTGGGGTGGCCAGGCATACACATGGCCATTCCTGGAAGAAGATAACTTAGGATCAAGGCCGGATCAGCTTAGCCATGGAGAATGTGCAAGGAGTAGACTATTTGCAAAGAAATCCTGTTTCTGAGACTCCAGAAGCCAAATGAATTAAGGATTTTTCTAGCACTCTTATGTTTGTGCCTTGGACTCTTGTCTTTATGTGGCTTTATCCCCCAGCTGTTGAAGATGACGGGACCATGCAGTGGCCACTGGGTGAGCGCAGAATGTACTTGGCTCTGTGCCACCAAACACGGTGACCGCGGGCACAGAGCTCCTCACACGTGTGCTCCCTGGTAGACGGAAGGCCGGGTTCAAGGGAAACCATCAAGGCGATGAACCAGCTGGTGTCTGCTCTGATGCCGTCCAGTCGCCTTCCTCCTCTTCTCCCAATGGCCTCCTCGCAGGTAGCTGGGAGGGCTCTCCCGCCGCCCGTGGGCAAACGGCCTCCCTGTGCTGCCTGTACCAGACTGGAGACAGCGGGCGCCGTGAGAGCATCTCTCACACACAGCTTGTGCGTCTGAGACGCGTCCGGAGCCATCGTCCGTGCTTCCTCCTCTTACTCGGTCACTAGTGCAAGAGCAGGTGGGATACTTCTCAAGGAAAGTTGCTCGATGTGAATTTTCCAAGTTTGAGAACACGCTGCCCGGGAAGGCGTCAGTGTGGTTGGCCGAGGGGGAAAAGATGAAAAGCATTGCAGTTTATGCTGCAGGAAGAGCTGGACCCTTGGTGGTGAGCGTACTGCCCTCCAGGCAGATACCATTCTGGATGGCACACACCGTCACCTACAGAGTGGCAGGGGGCCGTGTGCCCTAGAAGGAAAGGCACTGCTCACCTTGTTGAACAGCGTGGTTGTCAGAGAACACCCCGACATGCTGTGCGCCCAGTCACACGTCAGGACGTCACAGGGCGCCACCGCTCCTTCTGAAAAGCGAACACAGCAACCAGTCCTGCAAGTCGATCTTCTTTCCCCCCGAGTGTCAGTCCCGCGGGGAGACACCTGACCGGGGGGGCTCCGGTGCCGGTCCCCCCATGCCTCCCGCGGCCTCTCGTCCCTGCGGTGCTGGAGTGGAGGGCTTGACTGACATCTGGAACGAGCCGTGGAGGCGAGAGTTTATTTTAACAAAGATGGGACGAGTCCCTTGCTCCACTTCCTAGTGTCAAAAAAATTTGCCCTATTTTGATACTCGCCTTTGTTCCCGTCGTCGGGGAATTAAACTCTATGATAAACAGACATTGCAACTTGTTTCGGGGAGCGAGCGGCAGAGCTTTGAAGCATGCCCCTGGCTCGCTCTGGGCTGTCACTCAGTAATTGCTGCCAGCAGGCACGGCGAAACCCATCTGCCGAGGCTCCTCTTGGACAGCGTGCCCTCTTCAGAGTCCCCCTGCTAACCCTTGAGCGGATTTTAATAACTCCCTCGCCTTGTCCCCAGGCGAGCTCTCTTGGCATCACCTCCTCCATCTTGTAAAGCCGAGTTGCTTAGGTAACACTTTGTTCCTTCATTTGATCTTCTGTGACACCGCATCCTGCTCCAGGTGGCTCCAAGAGGTAATCACATCATTTACAGGAGCCGCATTCAAGGTAGTGTCGCTGCTCTGAGAAAGGGGAAAAGAGAGCAGCATTTTAAACCTGTTTGTCACGAAAGAATCTGGACGATGAGCGGCCCAGGCCTCTGCTTCTCCAGCTGCGAGTCACTCATTTGTTCACTTTCTTTTTATCTGGGGTTAAAGTGCCCAGTGGGACAAGCACCCTAGGTCCGAGGTGCTGCTTCCTTGCACAGGTCTCGGGGGAACGCAGCCCCTGACGGCTGAGTGATGCTCCCTTTGGCCAGTTCCCGAAGTCTGAACTCTGCCCTGCGGCACAGACAGCAGGTTCTCAAGTGACCGTGGATGAGCAAGACACCTGACCCTGTTACAACAGACACATACGTTCGTGCGGGAGGACGTCCCTTCGCTCCTCGGGACCGTCTGCTCTCCTTGTTGTCACAGGGCTGGACAAGATTTGTCACTTCCCATCCTTTTAACCCCTGAGCAGGACCTGTGGACACACCGTCTCTCTCACCGAGCTGTGCATCAGAATTTGGGGTCACGGATAACACACAGTCACTCCGCACTGACTCCTGAGTTCATCACACGCGACCTCACCTGGCATTCCTTGTCCTCATCCCCAGAGGCCACACTGATTGTCTTAGCTCATCTCAGACACAAGAAGGGCCATTTGGCTGGAAACAGGCCGAGATGTATGTTTTCGGTCAAGTCCGCAGCCAGGCTGAGCTCACCAGCAGCAGCCCTGTCACCTGAAGTCACATGGCAGCGTTGTGGACACACCTGCTCCGTAGGAGAAAAGAGTGGCCTGCGGTCCAGCTTCTCCCGTTTGCAAAGGCGACCCCCGAGCTTTCTTGTGGCCGCGGAGAGGAGCTGAGCGCAGCTCGGTGACTCCAGGTCTGGATCCTGGAGCTGGCGGTCGTCGATGCACGAAGCGGACCAGCGACCAACGACCCTGGGCCGTCACTGCTCCCCTGTGGAGTGGGCCGATCGAGTGACCACAGGGAAGGCTGGATCCTGAGGACGGGCATTTCGTACGTGTACAAAGTGTGAAACATTACCGGACGCTGAGAACACCGCATCGTGTGCGGAGTTCTATCAAAATAACAATGTGCGACTGCTTAGCTTTTTACAGAAACGAGTTTCTAATGGTGAAGACGTGTGGACCTTTAGGCCCTCTAAGAGCCGACCCCCCGACGGATGACTGCACCCGAGGACTGCAGCAGAGCGGCACAGCTGTCTTCCTTCTGGTGGCGGGACCGGTGCTGCTGGAGCTCAGCAGCAATTTCAACACTTCTTCCAAGAGTCCTACGCGTCATCGGCACTCCCAGTCGAACGGAGCCGGCGGACTGGGGGCACCTCAGGCCAAGTGCAGGAGGCGCTTGTCCCCATGAGGACCGCAGGTGAAGGATGAGGAGGAGGGCGAATACCTTCACAGAGGCAGCAAACACTAGCACTTCCAAAGGCACTGCTGAAGGAGACATTCTCACAGAGGTTTTAAAATGAAAATGTAAAATATGAATTTATGTTCTCCTGGGTTTTGTTTTCTCTATTTGTGTTCCTGTCTCTCAAGTCAAACAAGGCCCTTTTGGAAACCTATTGCTAGCGCTTTTGAAAATGCAGGTGGATTCTTGGAAGAACTGCAGGTAGAGCACGAAGGGCCCCGGCACCTTCTGCTCAGTCCTCCCTCCTGTCCTCACCTCGCGCGAGGATGTGTAATTGTACAAAATGAAGTAAAATGAGTGTCATACCAGCAACAAACTGCGGCGTTTGCAAGCATTCCTCAGCTTTGCACCAATACCAGATTCCGATCCCAGCTTCCGAACCTGCTTTCACGTTGTACTACAGTCCGCGCGTCTCCTTAATCGCTTCCAGTCCGCGCGACTTGCTTCGCCCTCCCCTTGTCAGGCCATCAGCGCTTGAGAGGAGCACGCGTGGGCATTTGTGGAATGTTCTCTGCTTGGGCCTCTCTGATTGCTTTAGGCTCAACTGCATTGTCTCGCATCCGTTTGCTAAACCCCTGATCCCGGGACCTCAGTCTGGCTGTATGTGAAGACAGGGTCTTTGAAGACATCATTAAGGGAACGTGAAGTCAGCTCTACCAGGCTGCTCTCCGCTCACAAACACCCCTGGCTGAGTCTAGAACAAGCAAGTTAAAGGCAAGTTCCACTGATCAGCACAGTCTGGAGCGCTGGGCGCTCATCGGAGTCTGCACGCTAAGCTCAGGAACCTGAGATGCATTTGCAGGACTTGGATTCCACGAGACACCGTCATGTGCTTTCCCTGGGTTTTCACTCTTGGCGCCCCTAACAGGATGTTGATCTTGGTCTTTCTCCAGACTTGATCATGGTTTCTCCTTTTTGTTTTCTCTCTCTGACCCCGTGTGGTTTAAAGGCTAAAAAATTCACACAGATGTATCCAAATAAATCCCGCTGAGGGAGACGTCAGTCGCATAGGCCTCTGGTGCGTGGCCTGGTTGCTTATGGAATCTGTCGATAGGTATGGACATGTGTTGTGTTAAACTAGCCACGGGATTTACGTGTGCATGGCTGACTGTGGACATGATTCGTCTGAGAGAGCTTTGTGGGTAAATGCTGCTGGGCTGAGAGCAAGAGTGGAAGCATCAGGAGCCAGGGTTCCCGAGGACTGAGGTCCCCAGGGCGGAGTTTTCTAACACAGGTGCATGGGCCCGGGAGCGGGTTAGCAGCCTGACTGTGAACGGCCTTCCATCTCGTCCCTCTGTGTGGCGGCCACCAGCCCGTAAGGCCCTCAGAGTTTGGGGCAGCTCACACCGCAGACAGCAAGGGGCCGGCCGTGCAAATGCTGGGCTCCTGCGAGCTCTCGGCCGGGCGCCCCGTGGCTGGGGAGGCTGTGGAGCGGAGGACCCTTGCTGGGGGCCACCTGACTTTCCATTTCTTCTGCTCTGCAGGCGGAGGAGATGGTGGGTCCCGTGGCTTCCTCCCGTGTTGGGAAAGAGGGAAAGGGAACGCGATGAGAGCCTCTAAAATTTCTTGACTCAGCCTTATTTGCCGACTTTCAGCACTGCCCCCAAACCCCCGTCAGGTCTGTCCCTCCAGACGCCTCCTCTGTGGGAGTAAATCTCCATCAAATGCCACCATTCCCTCCTGCCTCCCATTCCCTCCTGCCTCCCGGGACCCAGTGTGTCTGCTGCAGATGGCTGCTCGGAGCGTCTAACACCCCCGGCCGCCCCCAGCCTCCTTTTATAAAGGATTGAGTTGTGTTTTCTCCCCTAATCCTTTCAAAACACCGTGTGCCTTCCTAAATGATGGCAACCCCTGACAAGGTGAGGGGGAGGAGGACGCTGGAAACCACATCAGAAGGGGCCGCAGTGTGTTGTGACAACAGGGGAGGGAAGTCGGAGCTGGCTTCTCACAGATGAAGTGGCTTTTTGTTCCTGGGAGAGGAAGGGAGGCCCGGCCCTGCACCGCCTGTCACTCACTTCCTGCCGCGAAGGAAGGAGCAGAGATGAAGGCAAAGGGGGCACACGTGAAAGCAAAGGCGTAAGTGAGACAGGCGTGCCTGCTCTGTGTAGCACACGGGGTGACTAGAGCCGGGCACGGGGACTCATTTGCACCCGGAGGTGCGTGGCGAGGGGACACGCTGGATCCGCCCCCCACGGTGGCAGAGGGGTGACAGACTCGGCAGGTGCAGAGGGAAGATGGGCTCGGGAAGGTTTTGCCTGCTGGCCGGGTAAGGTGCGCACCTGCATCAGGTTGCCAAGAGGTCTGACGTTTAGTGTTACTATCGTCGCTTCCATTATTCCAGTGACTTTCAGACACTTTCGTCGACAAAACGTAAATGTTTCTGATGACATGGCTGCAGCGACAGGCCCCGAGGACAGGGGTCAGACGCGGTCTGTGAGCCGTGCGGGGCCAGCGGGCGGGCTCCTCCGCGTCACTCCCGGCCAGGGGCGGGGCGAGTCCCTCCATATCGGTGGGACACGTGGACGGGTGTGCACAGAAGCACACGCAGAGCGTTTCCTTCTGAGCACCAACACATGGGAGGAACGGGCCGTGGTTGTCAGAGACAAGCGGACTCGAATGAACGGTGTTCACAGATGCTTTGGCTTTTATGATGAACTGAGTGCAGAGGAGGCAGGAGATGAAAGCACAATCACTTACATTCAGCACTTGACCACAGTTTCTGTACTTTTCATTTTCCTTTTCTTTTACTTTAAAGGAAAGGTGCAGGCAGGAGTGCAGGCGAGTAGACAGGCAGGAAGGAAGAGAGAGGAGAAAGAAGCACCTTATTTCATTTTTATTTAGTTGTTCTCACTGGCTGCTTCCCTCCGGACTCGGGGCTCGAATCCTGGGGTATGTGGCCTGTGCTCCTTCTGGGACTGTTGACCTAACCACTACTCCACCAGGATGCTCCTTGTTTTATTTTTCTATACTTATCTCTTAGGTTATATCATTATAGATAATTAGGCAATTTGATTGCAACACAGGACGTTGCTCAAATCCACACACCTGTGTGCAGCCCCGAAGCGCGTCCTCACGCCCTTGCACCAAAGAAAATGAGCGATTCCTTAGCATGCGCTTTTTTCTGCCGTCCGTACATTTTCTCTGTTTTTCAAACTTTTTTAGGTCTGGTTTTACCAAAGTTTATACGTGAATGCCATCGCTGTCCTACTTTTTTAAAAGCCCCTGACCCGCCCTGTGGAGGACCGTGGGCATGTGGTCCCCACGCTGCGTTTCCGCCCAGTGCTGTCCAGCTTTGCTGTTCCTGCAAATTGAAGGTGAGTCTGCGGTCGCGGCCCTCACTTCAGCAGGGACCCTCCTCGTCCTGTGACAGCCTTGCCCTCCAGTCCCGCAGGTCCCTGTGAGGTGGTGCAGAGCTTGGCGCTGGATTGGGGGATGCCGACCACTCCTCTGAGGCGCTGAGCGGCCTGCTGGGGACCGCTTTCCAGGGAGAGCAAACTGTCTTTCGTGCTGACATTGCTTCTGCAGTAAGTAGTTGGCTTTCTTCTCTAAAGAAGGACTTCACTCGTCACCTGGATGGTCGACACCTCCACGTCAAGCTTTTGAAAAGAGGAAACAACCTTCTCCAGGTAGCTTCTGCTGTTCAGAGCACGGAGCGGACGCCTCCAGCATTTTAGACGCCTGTGCAGGTGTGGAGGCGCCTTTGCCGAGGGCCGTGGGCGCGGGGAATGGTGCTGGAAGCAGCTCCCGCCACTGCCGGTGCTCCTTGCTAAGGCATCATTGATGTTAGGTGACCTCAGTGGCAAAGAGTTGGCAAAATGTACATTTGAAAAGATAAAACACAACATCGTGTTTTTAAGCACAGTTTAATATTAGATGGTATTTTCTTAATTTTTTTGATTTTTGATTTTATCTCTTTTTCTTTTGCATCAATCTGTAATCATATAATTCACACGTGTTTATGTGTACTCTTGCCATCTCCAGAAAACAGTGTCAAAATTACCATATTACCATCCCCGGAGGCAGAACCGCTGAGTGAAGTTGAAGATTTACTGGTCATCTCTTTCTTTCCTAAAATAGGCCACATGGAGAATATACTATCAAAATAACAGGCTAAAAATAATTGATTTCTTTATCACATTACTCATCTGCTGTACAATTAGTAAAATTTAAAGACTAATGCTTCTGTTTTAAAGTTTACTGAGTATATGAAACAGTACATGATTGAAAGTCATAACTGTGTGAAAAGCTAAACTTGCACGGGCTTCATAGCTCTTCTTACTCAACCCGACCCAACTCTAGAATTATTTCTCTTTGTTTTCACAGGGTTTCTGCAAAAATAAACAAATATGAGCATTTTTCCACACCCTTTTTCACACCAAATGTAGCATGATAAACATGTTAGTAACTCACTTGTTCTTATAAAAATATACTGTGAAGTTCAGTCAACAGTACTGCCTGTCTCCTCCTTTTTCATAGCACTGGGTGGACGCACTTTCCCCTCGACAAACAGTGTCCTGCTCAGGTTCACTCCTCCCCTCTCACGCTTGTCGAGAATCTGAAAGCAACTTGATTTTCCTTCCTGGTAAGTGACCTGGACTTACGCTTAGAGGTCTGCACGTTTTTCTGTGAGTCTTTCAAAGCTTAAAACTTTCAGTGTGCCCATTTGGCCTAATGATTTAACTCACCAGTCACGGTTCACATACCAGATTCAAAGCCCAGGGCCAGAGAGCAGCAAAGGTGATGGACAGCTAAATAAAGTCTTGGAAGTGGCTCTTCTTCCTCTCTGCCTGTCTGCCTAGCCTCACCTTCATTCCTGTCTGCAGCTGTTTTATAATTAAGCTTTGTATTCAAATGTTCTAGTTTCATAATATTCAATAGTTACACATGAGTTTTCTCTGTATCCAGGGTTGTGTGTGTGAGTGTGTGTGGAGGGGAGCTGCTGCCATTTTAAATATCAGCCCATTTATTCTTTCCTGCTGTCTCGTTTCCCCTCATTGGGGGTGGGCTTTAGCTACTCCAATTATACCTGCGTTGGATCCCTTCGCGTATCTTCCACCAGTATTTCTACTCTTTTGATAACATTCTTAACAATGTTAAATTTCTTAATTATTTTATTTATATCCTTTACCACTAATGCTGTATTTCTAGTGAACCACTCCTTCTCTGACTTTATTATCACTCTTCATCTTATAGCTGAGAGGAAAAACATCACAAGAGGCTGCAGATGGTCTTCTAGGCTGGAAAAGAACTAGAAGACATAAGCATCTTCAACTTAAAGGGTCAGAAAGCACATCTTCAGAATTTCACACTGGGCAGACAGTGTCAGAATGGTGATGAAATAAATCTTAAACTAATGCTTTAACCTATTGATATTAATGTTGAGGACAAAATGAGAAGCATATAGAAGATATTAATAATATTGTCAAGAAGCTGTATCTAAAAGGCTATAGAATTTATATCCACTAAATACTGAAACTTCATCCTGGTATATTTGCAATAATAGATCACTAATTAGATAGTGCAAGAAGAGCATTGTGCTCTAAATTATCAACAGCATATTTGTTTCCTGATGTCCAAGCAAAACAGCCTTTTCATATATTTGGAAATCACAAAATCAGTTATTATGTAACCTTAAAATTAAAGATAATATAATAAAGAAATTATGGAAACACTGTAGTAAATGGCAAACACATTTAGGCATACAAGATTTTAAGAATACATTTATAACAGAAATTGAATATACCTTTTGGACTTTATATTTTTGAAAAAAAAAGGAAAAATAATATAAGAATTAAGCATTCCCTTGAAATCCAGAGAAAAAACAAAAGGTAAATGAAATCCATAATAAATTCAATAATCATAAACAACTTTGAGAATAGAATATAAAATGAAAAAATTAAAGATTTTAATAACCTAATTGAGAAAGTGAAAAAAAATACATACTGAATTTATAAAAGATATGACTAAAGATTTAATATAGACAAAATAGAAAACACAGTTTCCTCCTTTCAGAAAGCACCTCAACGACCAAGGATAAATAGAAAATTACAGAACAAAACAAAGAAACAGACAAACAAAGTAGACTTCTCCATTTCTTCCTCTTCCAGAAATAGTCTCTGTGGTTTTTCTTCATCTGCGGGTGTATCTGCTGGGGGAAAGCACACATCCATGGTGACCTGAGTATTGTATTTCCACAGGAACATCTTTTCTAATGTAAAATTCCAAAAGAACACTTGACTATTATTGTACAGGATTTCAGGAACGTGACTTCTAAATAAACTGCTCCTGAGAAATGGCTCCATTCATTCTCTTGAGTCCATAAATGCTCGTTCCTTCCTATGTTGTTCCAGGCACCATGCGTTTAGTGCAAATGACTTGTACGGGTTTCCTATCCACAGAAAGTGAACATTCCAGCATGGGGATCAGGTGGTGAAAAGCAAACATGCAAGAATTCAAGTGAGAACTGTGGAGATATAGGAAGATCGTTTGGAGATGTGTGTGTGTGACTTTGGGGAAGGCCTGACAAAAATGAGAATGACACTGAACCCCCATATATGACAGACAATGAAGACAGAGAGCTCGGTGGGGACAGAAGATGCAGATCGTCAGAAGGCAGGTGTCTGTGTTGAGTTTACCTGTGAGCCACAGAGACTTGATGGCCTTGAGTTAAAGACATAGACTTAGTTTTCTCAGGTAAAGGGGAGTCTGAAGGTGGAGGTGCACAGTAGTTAATACTACTGTGACAACTCGTTTTCTGAGACCTGATCTCTGGGATTCTCTTAGCCTTCCCTCAGTGTCCTAATGCAGCTGAAACCCTCACAATGGACCTCTGGAGAGGAAGCTGAGAGGAGGGCAAACAGGATGTAGTGAAACCTGCTTCAGGACGTCAAGATGCAACAGTCTTCGTGCAGCTAGTCCTTGTCATCAGCCAGAACCTCTTCACAAGACTGGCTGTGTTAATTGCAAGAGAAACTGAGAACTCGGGCTTTTTGTGAGCTTGTTTTGCCTTTTTTCATTAAGCTGTGGGTATTTTTGATTCCAGACCAGACACATCAACTACCAAAAACAAACTGCACTCATGAAAAGATAAAATGGAAAATGTATATTGAATAATCAATACATTTAGGTCCTGGCTTACCAGGGTCAGAAGTTAATGATCTCCTCCTGTGTGGTTGGCACATGACAAGTAATGGAGATGGAGAGAAGTGGGGAGAATAAGAAAGTGCGTCAAGAGAAGCAGGACTTGATGATGGAACGAAATTGGAGCATATGGGAGAGAGAGCCCCGAGGATGACTGAACATGAGGACTTGGATCTGGAAAGTGCACGGGCCATGGTGCCTAAGGTGTGAGGACAGGTTTGGGGAAGAGTGCTATTAGAATAGTTACATTGGAGAGGCTATCAGACATCCAAGGGGCCTTGTATTCATAACCCATCCCCTCACAGAGTCCGATCTGGATCATGGCAGATGAGAAATCATGGCCTCAACTCTGCCAGGAATTGTAGAGACAAGGATTCCCCTTTGGAACCTGCAAGTCCTATTCAATGTACTCAGTTTCACAACAAGGTCGTCACACAGCTTCACTGTGAAGCATGCACTCCTCCAGTCCACTGTCCCATGTTCTTACTGGGAGAGCAGCACTATTTGTACTTCTGGGCAAGTATTTTCTTGTCCTCTGGAAAGGGAGTGACTTCAAATGCCCAAGCGTTACTTCACTGCCATCCCACCTCCACCGCCAACTTCTCCTTCACCACCACCATCACCACCATCACCATCACCACCACCATCACCACCACCACCACCA
>RJWH01006219.1:0-58879 GCA_004363575.1 Solenodon paradoxus
ACACTGGACCTTCCTGCCCTTGAACTGTCTGCCTCCTCTCCTTTACGGCCTCAGAGCAGCATCTGCTCTGAGGCCACTGCACCCACCGGCTCACCGCCCTCTGGCCTCCCCTCCACTGTGTGCTCATCGCCACATGCTGCCACCTACTGGGCGGAGTTGAACGTGCGGCCCACACGCGGCACCTTCTCCCCCTAATTCCCAGGGCTGGCTTCAGAGCCTGGCAGTCAGGGACGTCCCTGCACCGCGTGCCTGCGTCCCACCCCCATGCTGGCGCGTCAGACTCAGGAGGGGCCCTGAGTTTCTCTGACCTGGGAGCTCACCTGAAAATCAATCATTTTCCCTCTCCATATAAAATAGAAGATAACCTAGGACTTTTCAGTTTCCACTGTCCCTGCTTCTCAGACATACACACAACACACTTGAACGTATTCACACTCCCACACACTCCCCCCACACAGTCTTACACGCTCATTGTCACTCACAAACACAAAACACTTCCATACACATTGCTTCACAGTCTTTCAGACACAGAACATACTCAGTCTCACGACTCACAATCACAGTCCCTTCACACCGTCCTACATAACCTGTTCCACACTGTCCTACACACTCACTGTCCCCCCACACACACTGTCCTCACACACACACTGTCCCACACATGCACACTGTCCTCACACACACTGTCCCACACACACATCCTCACTCTCACACTGTCCTCACACACACTGTCCCACACACACGTCCTCACTCTCACACTGTCCTCACACACATGAACATTGTCCCACACACACACTGTCCCACACACACTCTCACTGTTCCACGTACTCACACTCACACACTGTCCCCCACACACACTCACACACTGTCCCCCATCTCACCAAGCTTTAGTGCAGACTGAGGATGCCTGCCTCCTGATCACAGGGCTAGTCCTTCCCCAGCTTTGAAAAAAGCCGGACTAGACTGTCGCCCTAAGGAGAGGGGACAGCCTGAGGGAGCCGCCTCAATACCAGGTGCAAAACGCTGAGGTCCTCTTGCAGTTACCACTTCTCATTGCTCCTACCTGTTGAACTCAGCCAAACAAGTTCCGACAAGAGCAGATGTCCATCTTAGGAAAACTCAAGAGTTTTAGGCAAATCTGGGCAGATGCTAACAGTCCATCAGGGCTACAATCAAACACCCTCTAAAAATTTATCTCCAGGTTCTCCCCTCTGGTTAGAAGGGAGCTTCCCTTGGTTTGATCACAGCATCAACAGCATATCTTGAGAATTGGCTAGGTTTCCCAAAAAGGATGAGAAATAAAGACTTAATAAAAATCCAAACATTCCTTTTTCAATCTTTAGTGGGAGGGAGATATCACAGGCAGAGAATAGAGTAAATAAATTGGAGATTGCAACTGTTTCCTTGACAACTCCCCTCCCCCAGCCCTCCCTTGATGGGAAAAACCAAGTGAAGGTGAAGAGTGGGTGGCACCAGACCCTCAGGAAGGGAGAGCCAGGCCATCCCAGCCTCAAAGCCCCAGCTGGAAGGAAGCACAATCATTCATTTCTCCCAGGGAGTGTGGGAGCAGCATTCATCTGGATTAAGAGTTATGGCCTAGATGGAGGAGGGCAGGCGTGGCCGAGAAAATGCGACGGTCCCCCGGGAGAGAGCAGTGGTCTTGAAAGCAACACAGCAGCTCTGTCTCAGAGCCAACCTGGAGGAGCTTGGCCACCCAGGCAGCACAGAAGCACAGTCCTTGGTCAGCGCTGTTGGCCTGTGTTCCCATCTCACCTACCTCTTCAGAGAATGCGGGGAGATGCAGCCAGGAGCCCACACTGTGAGAGAAAGAGGACTCTGCACACGTGCCACGCCCAGAGGTGGTGTCAGGGGAGGCAGGGACACCAACCTTCTCTCTCAGCCCAGACGCAAGGACCAGAAGTCAGATGCTGGAAGGGTGCAGGCAGACGGAGAAATCACCCTGGTTTCTGGAAGCTAGACGTCCATCAAACTGGGAAGGAAAAGCCAGATTTTTTATTTTTAGAAAAAGTGATCCTCAGCTGACTTCTCTCACACCGGTTAGTCACTTCCCTTAAAACCACAATGGAGCAGCTCCAGGGAGGGAAATACAGCTGGTGTATCATGAGTCACACCTGTGAAATCTCCGGCTCCAGAACCAGTCAGAACCCAAAACAAAGCCACTAGGTGACCGTCCCTTTTCTACCCCTTCACCCCAGTCCTGTGCATCTCTGAGCCCACCAACCTCATCTCAGCTCAGAGGGACTCCGCCCTGGTCCTGTGGGGACCTGGGAGTCAGCATAAATGGAATCCAACAAGTGCAGGACCAGGTGTTCTGCTAGGTGCCCTCCCCCACCTCTCCGGGGTGCTGGGGCCCCCAGGAGACCTCATGTCCTGCAGGAGCGCCCCCAACCCCTCCAACACAAGAACGCTGAAAGCTCCAGCCACCTGAGATGACGAGGATTTCGTGAAAGAAGCTCCAGGGTCATTTTTTCTCATGAGCTGAGAGCGCACATGCGTGTGCGTGGCGTGTACAGTGCGTGACCCAGGGTCTGGCTGACCCGCCTAAAGAAACAGGGTCCCAGCAAATGTAAAAGGAGGAGGTGTTGAAGCTCCAGAAAGGTTGACTCCCTGACAAGAATAATAAGCAGTCAATGTGTGTCCTTCTGATGCTCGCTGAGAACCATTGTCACATATCATATTCCAGTATTTACAGGTGGCCCCTGTTCATTCCCCCTTTCTTTAGATTTTTGCAGTTCAGAGAGAGAAAACAAATTGTTCTCAAATGACTAGAGCACGTGGCAAATCTACTAAAAGCTACAAAACGATCTCCATGCTGAAGCCACCTTCCAAAGGAATCAGGTGACCCAGGGCATTGGGACATCGCCCGTAACCGGAGGAGAGCGGGAGCATCTGGCTGAGCAGGAAGGTTTACCAAAGAAGAAACAGACAGGTGACCACTGACACAGGCACAGCAGTGAGAGGCTAACGTGCCTCAAGGGAGAGAGCTGTGGAGCTAACACTGTGTCACATCCATTCCTGACGTGTGTGATTCTGCCTGAGTGACATTCATCACTTGTGTGCAGCGAGTCACCCATGTCCCCACCATGGCGGGGCTGAGACATCTTCCGCTTTGATGCAGGCACTGGCCAGCCCAGGTCCCTAAGCCTGTCTGTAGTTGTGTCTCTTGTGGTTGTCTTCCCTAGACGCCCTCCAGACACCTTTTCCTGTTCTCTGTGGGAGGAGGCTTGGGACGTTTCCTCTGGTTCCATGTGCGGCCTCAGCTTACTCGGGATCCTGCCAGGAAGCCCTGCTTGGGAGCCCTGGGGACCGGAGCAGACTCCGGGGACTTGACTGCGAGAGGCGGTGTGCTCCGAGGCCAGGCCAGCCGCCTGGATGGGCACGGGCTGTGCCTGGACAGCCAGGGTCCTGCCCGGCTGCCTGTGCAAGAGACAACCCGAGGGAGCACTTCCGAAATGTGGTCCTGTGGCTCCTCCTTGTCCCGGAGCTGGTGCGTAGCCGCAGGTGCTTTCCTCCCGGGTCTCTCCTCGTGGGCACCCTGAGAAGTGGCTCTGGAGACCGCGCGGAGCTGCTCAAACGCAGGTGAGGGATTCCCCGCTTTTATTAAAATATATATTGTGGTAGCTCTAATTTAGAAAATAATACAAACCCATATTGCAGGTTTCCCCTTCCTCATATATATGCCAACACACCCTGCCCACCAACAGATCACCAAAATTTCTTCCCCATTGTCCATTGGACCCCCCACCACTTACCCCACCCCCCACCTCTCTCCTGCTCAGTCCTGTTGTTAATGTCCAAAGCTTGTTATTGTTTAGTCTTTTCCTTTGTTTTTTTTTTCTTTATAATCCATATGTGAGTGAGATGGAGTGTCTTTTTCATTCTGACTTATTTCCCTTAGTATAATCCTCTCTAGTTCTATCCATGTAGTCGCAAATGATAATAATAAAGGATTGATATTATATAAAAAGTATTTCATAGTTTTAGGGCTGTATAGCATTCCACTGTTCACATACCACATCTTAATTATCGATTCATCTGAGGATGGGTACTTAGGTACTTTTTAATTATTGGCTATAATAAATAATGCTGAAATTAACACAAGGGTGTATATATCTGTGAATTAGTGTTTTTGTGTTTGGGGCAGTAATACTCAGAAGCAGGATGAGGGGATCTTATGGAATTTCCATTCTCAATTTTGTAAGGAATTCCCACTGTTGCTTGCTGTCAGGTATCGGTTTGCACTCCCATCCATCAACAGTGTAAAAGTGTTACCTTTTCTATTTTTGCTAGCATTTGTTTTCAAACTATTGAATAATAAAAAGTCTGACAGGTATAAGGTGATAGCTCATTCTTGTTTTAATTTGCATTTATCTAGTAACCAATGAGGAGGAGCATCTTTTCATGGGCCTGTGGACCCCCTGTATGTCTTCTTTGGAGAAATGTCTATCCAGTTCTTTTGCCCAACTTTTTTATTGAATTGTTTGTTTTTCTGTTGTTGAGTTTATGACTTCTTTGTATATTTTGGATATTCAGGCATTGTCAGGTATACGAAATACAAATACCTATTCCCAGTCAAAATTGTTTTTCTCTTTTTGTCATGGTTTCTTTCCCTGTGCAGAGCTTTTTAGTTTTGTGTAGATCTATTTGTTTATTTTAGTTTTTGTTTTCTTTTAAGCTGGAGTCCCCAAAGATCTCTCTAAGGCTGATGTCATTTAACGACTTGCCTATCTTATCTTTGAAGTATTTTATGGTTTCTGATCTTAATCCAAATCTTTAACTCACTTTGAATTAGTGTTGTGTGTGTTGTTAGAGTGGGTCTATATTCATTATTTTGAATGTGGGTGTTCAGTTTTCTAACAGCATTATTGAAAAGACTTTCCTTTCTCCATTTATGCTCTTAAATCCTTTGTTGATAAATTTATTGACCTTAAATTGGTGGGTCTCTTTCGGGTGATTCACTTCTGTTCCTCTGCTCCTTGTCTCTGTTTTTACTCCAGTACCATGCAGTTTTGATTACTATCTCTTTGTAGTACAGCTCAAGATCTTGTGGTGTCACCCCTCCACTTCTGTTATTTTTCCTCATGATTTTTTTGGTTATTCAAGGTATTTTGTTATTCCATACTGCTTGAAAACTTTTGTGCTCTATTTTCTAGAAAAATGCCAGTGGGATTTTGATGGTGATAACGTTAAACCTGTATTTTGCTTTAGGTAAGATGATCATTTTAACAATGTTAATTCTTCCCAGCCATAAGTATAGGATATCTGACAATCTCTTTGTTTCTTCTTCTGTTTCATTTAAGAAAGTCTTGTAGTTTTCATTTTCCAAGTTATTCACTTCCTCTACTAAGGCTAGTCAAATGTATTTAATTATTTTTGCTCTTATTGTAAATTGGATACTTTTCTTTTTTCATTCTTTTCTATATATTTTTTGCATATAAAAATAGAATGGATTTTTGTGTATTGATTTGGAGCCTGCAGTTTACTGTACTCACTGATTATTTTCTGTAACTCTTGATGAAGTTTTGAGAGTTTCTTCATATATTATCATATCACTTGTAAATAGTGATTACTTTACTTCCTCCTTTCCAATTTGGATTCATTTTATTTCTACTTTTTACCTAACTTCCCTGGCTAATACCTCCAGAACAATGTTGAATAGCAGAGGTGAGAGTGGACAGTCTTTTATTTTTCCTAATCTTACTGGAATGCTTTCCATTTTTCACTATTGTGTGTCATATTGGCTGTAGTTATATATGACCTTTATTAGGTGGAAGTATGTTCTTTCTAGCTCAATTTTATGTAAAGTTTTTATCATAAAAGGATGTTGAATCTTGTCAAAATCTTTTCATGCATCTATTGGTAAGATTAAATGGTTTTCCTCACTCTTATTGATGTAGTATGTTACATTAATAAATTTGCATATGTTGAACCATCCTTGCATCCCCAAGATAAATCCCACTTGGTCTTGATGAGTGATACTTTGATGCATTGTTGGGTTGAATTTGCTAATATTTTTTGAAGATTTTTATAATTGTTTCTTAGTGATATTGTTCTGTAATTTTCTTTCTTTGTGACATCTTTATCAGATTTTGGTATCAGCATAATGTTGACCTCATCTGAAGTGTTTGGAAGCATTCCACGTTCTTCCATTTTTTTTTGAAACAGGCAAGAATAGATTTTTTTCTTTATGAGTATTTGGTAAAACTCACTAGTAACGTCAGCTGGTCCTGGGCTTTTATCTTTGGGGAGTCTTTTGATGAACTCTTCAACAGTTTTCCATGTGATTTTCTCATTCAAATTTTTCATTTCTTCCTGATTAAATCTTGTATTGTATGCGTCTAAAAATCTGCCTATGTCCTTGAAGTTATCCAATTGAATGGTATATTGCTCTTCATAGTTGTCTCTTATGATGCTTTGTATTTTTTTAGGTGTAGGTTGTAACTTCTCCTCTTTCATTTTTTTATTATAATTTATGAGAGTTTTCTCTTTTTTCTTATTGAGTATAGCCAAAGCTTTGTCAATATAATTTTTTCCAAAGAACCCACTTTGGTTTCATGTATCTTCTGAATTGTGTTTTAGATGTCCATTTCATTAATTCTGTTCAAAATTTTAATATTCCCTTTCTTCTACAGACTTTTGGTTTTTAATTGTTATTCTTTTGTTAGTTGCTTTAGCTGTAGTGTTAGATTGTGATTTTTCTTGTTTCTTAAAGTAGGCCTGGTTTGTAATAAACTTCACTCTTTGTATTGCTTTTGCTGCATCCCATTAGTTCTGGAAGCTCATGTTTTCATTCTCACTAATCTCCATGTACTTCTAAAATTCTTTTTGATGTCCTCTGTTACCCAAGAGGCAATTCAAAAGCATGTTGTTTAATCTCTATATATCCTGGAATGTTACAGGTTTTTTTTTGTGGTTCATTTCTAGCTTTAACCATTGTGATCAGAGAAGATGCTTGGTATGATTTATGTCTTCTTAAATAGGTTGAAATAGATATTTTTCCCAACATACGATCCAACACTGAGACTATTCTATAAGCTCTTGAGAAAAAAATGTGTATTCTACAGTTATAGGAAAAGATGTTTGGAATATGTCTATTAAACCCATCTGTTCCAATTTTGGTGTTGAAAGCTGTTTTCCTGTTAACTTTCTGCCTGGTTGATCTGGGCATTGGTGTAATTGTGGTGTTAAAAATCTGCTATTATTGTATTATTGTCAATATCTCTCAGTTATTTTAGTAATTACTTTATGCAACTTGATGCTCCTTCACTTGGTGCATATATATTAATCAGTGTTATGTCTTCTTGCTGAACTGACTCCTTAATCATCATATAATATCCATACCCATCTATTGTTATCTTCTTTAGTTGGAAGTCAATTTTATCTGATATAAGTATGGCTATCCCTGATTTTTCTCTGTTAGGATTTGACAGTAGGATTGTCTTCCAACCATTTACTCTGAGTCTATGTTTATCTTTTGAATGTAGATGAGTCTTCTGAATGCAGCAGAAAGCTGGATTATGTTTTTTTAACCCGTTAAAGTAATCTGTGTCTTTTGATTGGTAAGTTCAATTCATCCACATAAGCTGATTATTGATATATAACTGTTTTATACCATTATGTTAATTATTTTCTGGATGGTGTTGCACATAGTACCTATGCTCTTTTTTTTTAAGTTGATTTGAAAACAATTATTTTATTTTTGGTTTCCCTTTATATTTTCTTATTTGTTTTTATCCCTGGAGTTATATTTTGATGTTTTCCTGAGGTTTACTTAAATTTTTCTATGTTTTTAACCTGTTTTGATTTAATGCAAGTTAATCTTGAGTTCATAAAACCATCCACATTTTTACTGTCCTCCCTACATTCTATATTTTAATGTCTACTGCTTCTAAGTGTTTTTTTATTTGTATAGAACTGCCTTTAGTATTGATTATAAAGCTAGTTTGTGGTAATAAATTTCTTTAACTTTTGCCTATCTGAGAAGCTTTTTTTCATTCCTTTAATTCTACATGATCATCTATCAGTGTAGAGTGCCCTTAGTTGGAAGTCCTTTTCTTTCAGCACTTTAAATATAGCATGCCATTCCCTTCACATCTGTAAAATTTCAGCTGAGAAATCTGCTGACAGTCATATGGGTCTCCTTTTTATATAACACATTTTTGTCTAGCTTTTTTTAATTTTATTTTTTATTATTAATGAAGGGATATTGCATTTTGACAATGACTTGAGGTATACTTGAGGTATAGTGGTATTTTTACATTTACAAACAGCATAATAGATTTACCAATATTCCTCTATTTTTTTCTCCCTTCATTTACAGTTAATTCTCTTCATCCCATTTCCCCCAGCACTCCCCCATCACTTTGGTACCCCCGATTTGCCTTTTTGTCTCTCATCTCTAAGAGTCCATAGTTTTTTTGAGTAGTGTTCTCCCTCTTTATCGCTCTGTCTGTCTCTCTCTCGCTCTCTTTCTCTCTCCCCCTCCCCATTTTTAGCATTGCTTAATTTATGACAGTTATTTGCTCTGTCTTTACCCATCACATGAGTGCTATCATACAATGTCTGTCCTTCTCCTTCTGGTTTATCTCACTAAGCATAATTCTCTCCAAATTCATCCATGTTTTTGCAAATGACAGGGTCTCTCCCCTTTTGATGACTGCATAGTATTCCATAGTGTATATGTACCACATCTTCTTTATCCACTCCTCTGTTGATGGACATTGAGGTAGTTTTCAGCTCTTAACTATTATGAATTGTGCTTCAATGAACATGGGGTGCATATATCTTTTCAGATAAGTGTTTTTGTGTCATTGGGGTAAATGCCCAGTAGGGGAATAACTGGATCATATGGAATTTCCATTATCAATTTTTTGAGGACTCTCCATACTGCTTTCCAGAATGGTTGCACCACTTTACATTCCCACAACAGTGAATTAGAGTTCCCTTTTCTCTACATCCTCTCTAGCACTTATTATTTCCAGTTTTTTGGATAACAGCTATTCTTACCAGCATGAAGTGATATCTCTCATTGTTTCAATTTGAATTTACCTCATGATAAGAGCCGTAGAGTATCTTTTCATGAACCTGTTGGCCATTTGTATGTCTTCCTTGGAGAGGTGTCTGTTAAGGTCTTCAGCCCATTTTTTGATTGGATTGCTTGTATTTTTATTGTCCAATTTTTTTAGTTCTTTGTATATCTTAGATATTAACCCCTTATCTGTCATGTGAGGGACAAATATCTTTTCCCATTCAGCTGGATGTCTTCTTGTTTTTATGCAAGTTTCTTTTGCTGAGTAGAAACTTTTCAGTTTTATGTAATCCCACTTGTCTATTTTGGGTTTTATTTGCCTTGCAATGGGAGTTGAGTTGCCAAAGTTATTTCTTAGGTCTGTGTCTAATGTTTTCCCTCCATTCTTGTCTAGTTGCTTTTAAGATTCTCTTTTTGTTTTGTCCTTTTGACTTTATAATGTTGTGTCTTTGTGGAGGTCTGTTTGAGTTTGTTTTGTTTGAAACTATTTGAGCTTCCTTTGTCTGGAGGTCTGCTTCAGTCCTCAGGTCAGGGAATACTCAGCTATTATATGCTTAAATACAGTTTCTGCATTTCTTCTCTTTCTGGGGGACCTATGATGTGAATGTTGTTCCTGCTAATGTTTTCCATAGGTCTCATATGTTATCTTTGCTTCTGTAAATTCAATTTCTGTTTTGCTGCTCTGCTTGAGTGTTTTTCATTGACCCATCTTCCAGATCAATAATTCTTTTGGAGGCTTCTGCTGGCCTAGTATTGAGGCCCCCTCTATTGTACTCTTTAGCTTCATGAATTCCATTTTGAATTGCCTCATATTTTCTGTATTTTTGTTATAATTTTCATTTTTTTACTCCATTGTTTTTCTTATTTCTGATTTTCTGTGTATCAAAAAAATTGTTGCCGTTTAGTCTTCATCAGGTAGTTTACTTAAGTCTGTTGCATCCTGATTTTCCTGTAGTTTTCTTTAGCTGTATAATGTCATATATATTTCCATGTCTCCTTCATCTGTTTGATATTCTATGATTATTTCTATGGGCTATGCTTCCCTGATGTTAGGGCCTTATGTTTTAGAATATTAAATCACACAGAATAACCATTGGTATTGGTGTTGTTCTAAAACATCTTGGATTTCCTTTAGTTGTGTGATATCAGACTCAGCAGATTTGTTGACCTCCAATGTGAGCCATGTGTTGAGACCTGAGAGTCAGCCTATAGGGTTGGAGTTGGCATAGGTACTATAGAGGTTTCCCTCATAGTATTATGCATGAACAACAAAGTGCACAGAGAAGGACTCAAACTGTGGATCCAGTCAGCAAGCAGGCCTCAGTCCCAACATATCCCACCGAAGATAGAGAGCCCAGAGCTGTTGTTAGTGGACTACCCTCACTTGTGAGTGTTGTTCACTCCTCCTGAGGATTAGTAGTCACAGGAGGAAGCAGTAAACATACCCTGAGGCCTGGAGGTTGAATTTTAGGTGGTACCAAGCACCAAGCAGGTAGGAAGCATTTTGCTATATCTATATATTGGTAGGATCTGCCATTTTGATGAGTGCCTTCCAGTTATTTTACCCATGAAAGTAATATAAAGGAAATCTTGCCAGGAAACAACCACCTATCCATTTGGGTGTTGTTTGGCCTGGTTGTTTGTCTCTGACTGCTCAGGGAAATGCAGGAGAAGGAACCCACATATCTGAGGGTATTCAGTCTTCAACAGTGTGCTAATGGTGGAGAGGGCAGTTTATATTTTTGTTGTTGTTGTTTTACCCTGATGGCTTTCCTGTAATGGTGCCCATCGTTACCAGCAATGCAAGGAAGCAGTATTTTCCTCAGGGAACTAATTCTCTTTTCAATCACTACTGAAAACTGGGTTCAGTGGCTGAAAATCACCTCCCAGATATGGGAGTGTTTCTTGTGATAGAAAGTCTTTTAACTCCAGGGGAGTGTCCATTTTGTCAAATACTCCCCAGGGAGCCACATCTCTCAACAGAGTGGTATGGCACCAAGAGAGATCAACCTCTCCTACCCTGTATGGAGGCACATGTCTCTCCTCTCTGTGGGGAAGTTGGTCCCATTTTTTTCAAAGATTGCAATAACCAAGAGAGGTTTTCCATGTTGTGCCATGAATAGGAGTTGAACCTAGTATGTTAGCAGTTTATCGTCTTGGAACCACATGTACGTGTTTTTTTAAGCTTTTCTTTCACCTGTTATTTGTAATGGTGTGGAATAAATATGTCTGCTTGTAAGTATGACACCATCCTTTTCAGTTAGGGTTTCTATAAAATATTGGGGGTGGGAACTAATGCAGGGATGCATAGACTAAAATCTATAAAGTAAGTATACAGATGTATAAATAGGAGATAAGGATGACTGACTAAGCCTAATGCCTGCTGGAAAGCCCCACACAGGTATAGTGTGGATGAACTGACAGCATAGACTTTCCTTGGCAATTCTGGTCTAGAAGACATACTCCCTAGTTACTTGCACCAAATAACTCCAGGCAGCCTTATCTGCTTTAAACAGAACTCTAGGCAAACTTACCAGCTCTTTTAACTGTCAAGAGTGCTGCAGCCCATGAGCACACCCATAAAGGGAGTTTTTTGCTCCAGTATATATGAGCCATCATGATGATGAAGAACTCAGGTGAGAGTTCCCTTCTCCTACAGCCTTCAAGCAACATGCATCTTAGTTTTGCTGCATTGTTTTTAATAAACTTGCTATGTGGTGTTGGAATAAGTTTCCTCTCCGTGAGTTATTTTTACGATGAACTCTGTGCTCATCACTGTCAGATGGCTGCATTTTCTGGTGGACTGTACAGGGAAAAGATGCTAATTTACAGTTCTGGTAAGTTCTTTTTTTTCTTTTCTTTTCTTCTTTTCCTAAATTTTATGGGGCCTAGTCAATAATGTTCCCCCCTTACCTCTTCCCTTATCTCTGTCTCTGTTATTCTCTGTCTCTCCAGAAACTAAACTGGACAAGTATGCTTTTTCAGAGGCATTTATGGTGCTCATTTGGGGATGTTACTAAAAGGAACTCTTCCTTACCTATATTTCCCACAGGAACATTTCTTTAACTACAGTTTTCACAGTGATGCTTCCTTACATACTTTCCTCACATGGACTCTTCCTTACCTAGATTTCTCACCTGAGCTCTTCCTTACCTACTTTCTCACTTGGATACTTCCTTACCTACATTTGAAACAGAAACTTTTCCTATGACTATTTCTCACACAGAGATTTTCTTTACCTATATCTCTAGTGATCAATTCCTTACCTACATTTTTCGCATGAGCTCTTCATTAACTACATTTCTCTCCTGGAGTGGTACTTAAATACAGTTTTCACAGGGACTCTTCCTTACCTATATTCTCACATGTGATCCTCATTGCCTAAATTTTCCTCAGCAGTTCTTGCCTGCATTTCTCACCTGAGCACCTCCTTACCTAATTTCTAGTAGAATTTCCCTTACCAACATTTCTCAAAGGACTGTTTCTTCCTTACACTTCTCAAAGAGAGCTCTTCTTTAACTACATCTCTCACAGGAGCTCATTCTTATATGCATTTTTAGACAGAGCTCTTACTTCCATTTCTCTAAGAAACTCTTCTGTCCCTGCATATTTCATAATAGCGCTACCTTACCTATATTTCTCACACAGAATTCTTCCATATCTACATTTCTCAAAGGAACTTTCCTGTACTTACCTATATCAAATAGCTCTTTCTTACCTCTATTTCTCACAAGATTCTTATCTTTATTTCTCAAAGGAAATATCCTTGTTTACATTTATGACATGAGTTCTTTCTTACCTACAATCTTAACCCATATACTTCCTTAATTTCATTATTCACAGGAGCCTTCTTTACCTACTTTTCCATGGGGGCTCTTTTTCACCTGCATTTTTCAGAATAACTCTTCCTTACCCACATTTCTTACATGGGCTCCTAGTTAACTACACTTCTCATTAATGATGTGGGGATAGCATACTATAAAGCAGGTATTAGCAGAAAATAAAATTATCTGGCCAAGTCTGAGGCATGCTAACAAGCCCCACCCAGGTAGAGTGGGGATGGGTTTACTGCAAAAGACCCTTTCTTGGTAACCTAAGCCATGACCCTTGACAACATGTCTCATGAGAACTCTAGGTGAGAACTAAAATGGTCTGTTGATAACTTATTGCCATATCTCTGGCTACATCTGCAAAAGGAGGAGTTGCATCCCCCAGGTATCTACAGGACACAATACTGCCTACACACATGTGGCATGATGTACATGCCACAGCACATGTGTGTGCATTCCTCTCTTAGGTAACTTTCCCAGCACTTAGAGAGCTTAAGCTCATTGCTATTAATTTTCTCTGGATTGTATGCCCAACCATGAAAATGTCTCGGTCTTTTCAGGGTGTTTCAAGGATGTCATGGCAATAGACCTCATCAGTTTTATTGGTGGGCACCTCTGCAGTCTAGGAAGGCAGAGGGGAAGCTGGTGTAGTGATCCTCTGCTTCTTGGATTCAAAAGCCCAGGAACAGGCTCTCTGGTCTGGTGATGTCTAATCACAGAAATACTCCATTTCTTGAAGTGACACCACAAGTAACTCAAATTGTGCCATAGACATAATGATAACAAAGCCCACTAAGTTTACATGTCAAATCCAGATAGTGTAACATATAATCCGTTATTAGACTTCCACATAAATAAATGCTGATGCTTGAGTTTGACTTGGGGAGAATGCTTCCCAAAATATTTCACCATACAAAATGAGCCAAATTTGCTTAATAGCTCTCTACAAAGAGAAAATAATTTCTTTATATTGGGTATCTTAACTCTCTAAGATTTATGATATTAAATTATTAAATTCAGCTTATTGGCATGTATAAAATACTAACTTGAAAAACTTCATAAAGAAAATATGTTGACAAGTCACCAGGAATCAAAGTTTATACCATGATTTTAAAAGATCAGTCCTTTAAGCATTATCTTACCTGAATTAGACAAGAAAGTAGCTGGTTTATATTCTAAGTGTTTATAAGTGATTATTTTACCATAATTAATTTTAGTTGTTGTTACTTTTCTAATTAGTGAGTATTATTTTTACCAGGCATGTAGTTATCATTTTGAGTGAAAAGTAAAAATGTGTATTTGTGTTTCCTTACTTGATTATGTTAATAAATAACACATTTTTACTAGAACTTACTCATATGTCATTGGATCATGAGAGACTCCTTCATAAGTTGCTAAATTCAGAAAATAACAAATTATCATAAATGTTTCTTTAAGTTCAAATAATTATGGAAAATTTTGGTAAATGGTAGATTAAATTATTTGTTTTAATTTACCCAAGTACTCTTTTAGGATACTTAATTAAATATAGATAAGATATATATATATATATATATATATATTACTGCAGTCAAATATAGCTGAATTCAAAAAATCAAAGATAAGTGTGAGGAAAAACTTTAAGGTCAAATAGATTATCCCAAAATGTAGTCAGAATGGACAAAGTAAAATAAATTTGAACCAAGGCTGTATATTTACATAAAATCAAACATTAAGTTCTTTTATTTTCTAGAGGGACAAAATGTGTTTTTAAAGCGGTTAATTTTAATAGCAAAGTGTAAGTTGGGCGGGTCCTGGCAGCGTGACAGTTAGGTCAGTCACCCCTGAAGAAGTGCAAGGCCACATACACCTGGGTTTACGACCTGGGCCTGGAAGTGGCAACCAGTATGAACAACTAAATAGAAATAAAATAAAATGTTTCTTCCTCCTTTCTCTTCCTATCTGCCTACTCATCTTCATTCCTGTCTGCACCTTTCCTTTAAAAATTTTGCAAAAATTGTAAGTTATCTAGAAAGTCTACTTGGAAAGAACTTGTGCCTCAAAGCAAGTAATGCCTTTCAAATCTCTAATTAAAAAAACCTAGGAACTGAGTTCTACCAAAAATATATGCCTTTAACAAAAAGTAATTATATATTGCTGGGATACATTTAAAAACTTTACTTCTCAAAACCTCCTAACAATAAAATTCTAAATAAAAAGTTTTTTTTAGAGAAAAATATGGTAAATCTTAGAGAGTTAAGATACCCAATATAAAGAAATTATTTTCTCTTTGTAGAGAGCTATTAAGCAAATTTGGCTCATTTTGTATGGTGAAATATTTTGGGAAGCATTCTCCCCAAGTCAAACTCAAGCATCAGCATTTATTTATGTGGAAGTCTAATAACCGATTATATGTTACACTATATGGATTTTATGGTACACTATATTGCCATATTACATACATATGGCATGACGTATGTGGCATGATGCACATGGTATGGCACAGATACATGGGTGCTCATTTCCTAGTATAACTCTCCCACCCCTCAGAGAGCTTACACCTGCAACTACTAATTCAAATAAATTGACCCATGTTCCTGGCCATACAGTTCCTGTGAATTCTTTCCAGGCAAACTCTGCTCTCATCAGGATGCTGAAGTCCACTCCTATCACTTGAATCCTTCCTTACCTACGTTTCTTAAACAGAACTCCCTCTTAACTACATTTATCACCAATATTTCTAACATTAATTCCTACCTACATTTCTCAAACCAGTTCTTCCTTATCTTCATTTCTCACATGGGCATACATTTGTCACAGGAGCACTTCTTAACTACAGTTCTCACAGGGACTTTTCTTACCTACATTTTTCACAGGGATTCTCCTTGTATATATACATTTCTCACCTGAATTCTTCCTCACCATGTTTTCTAAGATGAAGCCCTTCCTTGCATAGGTTTCTCACAGATCACTCTTTCTTGCCTACATTTTTCACACAAGAAATTTTCTGTATTATTTCTCACATGAATATTTCCTTCTTACTTTAATTTCTCGTAGTGAGCATTTCCTCACCTATATATCTCACACAGAGTCCCTTCTTCTCTACTGGTCTCAAAAAGCACATCCTTACCAACATTATATGAAAAGACTTTCTTTTCATACCTGCATTTCTCACATGGTGCTCTTCCTTACATACATTTACACAGGACCTCTTCCTTACCTATATTTCTCAAAGGGCACTTCCTCACAAACATTTCTCATGTGGATTTTTCCTTATCTATATTTTAGTGGAACCCTTCCTTCCTTACATTTTTCCACAGGAACTTTTCTAAACCTGTATTTCTAAAAGAGTGCTCCCTTACCAACATTTATCACAGCAACTCTTCTTTACATTTCTCACTCGAGTTCTTAACTACGTTTCACATCTGAACTCTTCATTACCCACACTACTCACATGCATCCTTCCTTAGCTACATTTTCAACTGGGTCTTCATTACCTTCATTTCTCATAAGAGATCATCCTTCCTTACATTTTTCACTGGACTCTTCCCTACCTTATTTCTCACTGAAACTCTTCCTAACCTACATTTTTCACACAGTACTCTGCCTTATCTATACTTCTCAAAGGAACTCTCCTTATCTATATTGCAAACATACCTCTTTGCCTACTTTTTAAACCAGATACTTCCTTACTTACCTTTGAATCAATAACTTCTTTAAGTATACTTTCACAAGAGGTCTTCATTACCTACAGTCCTTACAGAAGCTCTTCCTCACTTACTTTTTAACCCAGATACTCTTTAACCTAAATTTGTCACATAGATATTTCCTTACAGGCCATTCTCATAAGGGGTTATTCCTTAAATCCATTTCTCTCCTGAAGTTACTCCTTGCCTATGTTTCTCACAGTTATTCCTTGAATACATTTTTCACAAGGAGTCTTCATTACCTATACTTTTCACAGGAGCATTTCCTTACATAATTTCTAGGACTCTTCCTTTCCTACAGTTCATACACAGACTCTTTCCTACATTCGTTTTTTGAATAGGCTCTCCCTTTCCTATATTTCTCACAAGGATTCTTTTTTACATATATTTTCTCGCACTGCACTCTTCCTAACCAATGTACTTCAAACAGAGCTCTCAGTCAACTATTTCTCTCATGGAAACTCTTCCTTACCTCCATTCCTCACACAGAGCTCTTCATAACCAAGCTTTCACAAATCTTCCTTACCTTCATTTCTCATTGGAACTATTCATTACATATATCTATATCTGTATCTATATATATAAATATCATCAAAGTCTTCATTACTGAAGTTTCTAATGTAGAGCCCCTTTTTCCTACTTTTTACACAGAAACTTCCCTTACCTGCATCTCAAAGGGACTTTCTTACTTAAGTTTCTCACAGGATCTATTCCTTACTTATTTCTCAAAGAGTTCTTCCTTATTTTCATTTCTCACAAGAACTCTTCCTACCTACAGCAGCTGTTCCTTACTTATATATCTCACAGGAACTCTGTCTTACCTACATTCCTCCCAGGAACTTTTCCTTACCTAAATTTATCACAGAGTCCTTTCTGCCTACATTTTCACTGGAGCTCTTTCTTACCTATATTTCTCACATGAACTCTTCATTGCCTACATTTTCACCTTGTGTTCTCCTTTACATATGCTTTTCTCGTGGGAGTTATACCAGTACCTCATCCTTACCTACATTGCTTACCTGGATACTTCCTTACTACATTTTTTCATATAGGTACTTTTTTTTTGAAAAGGAAAGGTACAGGCAGGAATGAAGGCAAGTAGTTAGGCAGGAAGAGATAGGAGGAAGAGGCTATTTTTTTCTTTTTTGCATGTCCATTTAGTTGTCTACACTCATTGTTTCTCCCTCTATCTAGAACTTGAACCCAGGGGTATGTGGCGTGCATCCTCCAGAGGCAATTAACCTAATCGCTATTCCACCAGGGCGTGCCTGGATGCTTTCTTACCTACACTTCTCAAGGAGCTCCTCTTTACTTACACTTTTCAAGTAGACTCTTCCTTTCCACTATGTCTCATAGAAGCTCTTCGTACCTTCATTTCTCTCACTTTTCGTGGTGATAGGAAAGCCCTTGTCTGGAGGTATCACGTGGTGCTTGAGAGGGCAGTCCCTTAGTGTGGACCACCTGAATGCTCTAGTGCTTCTTTTCTGTGAACCAGTTGCCCTGGCAGTGAATCAGAAAGTGGAAGTGATAGGCAGCATCACCCACTGTTCTCTGCATACTTGCCCAAATTCATATACCATGCCCTCCACCTCACAGATGGGATACCTCAGGGTTCCAAGTAGCTCTACAGTATTGACAGAGAAGGGGAGCCTAGTTGTGGTGTTCATTTCACCACCATGTGAGGCCCAGAGGCCAGTCTTCCCAATAGGGCTCAAAGTAGGACCTTTGACATCTCAGTGTTTTCAGGGTTTAACATTCCTCACAAAGATTTCCTCAGAAATAAAGTGTTTACTATTTGGAGATACTTAGGATATAAAGGAGTAAGTGTGCTTGATTGTGACAATAGCATCTGAGTGCAAGTGCATCCCAAGTATGTATGACAACAGCAATGCAAGTTTTCCTTCTGTGACCTACGTCAGAAGACACAATGGGACAGAAGCAGATGAACCTTGACCAGGAATAAGGGTTGTGTGTGTGTGTGTGTGTGTGTGTGTGTGTGTGTGTTTGTTGGCATTGGGTGGGGGTGACTGGTGCCTAGGTACACACCCCAAGTACATCTCAGGGCAGTCGTGCCAGCAGCACACTCTTGGTCTGGGTCACACGGTCCTGCTCCCACTTTTGCTTGGAGAACACATTCTCCATTAAGTACCACACTCAGCCAGTGCTGGGCATGTAGGCCAGCTTCTTCTTGGCCAGGGATTTGGTGGTCTAAAATTGAGGGCGCATGTCTTGCAAAATGACAACTATGAAATTATGAGCCATGAAGGCCTTCTTCATGACTGAAACCCCTGGAATCAGGGTGTCCGCTCATGCTGTGGGGCTGGAAGCAACCAGACTTAAACATCTTACTGTGTTTAGATTTTCTCTTTTCAGCATGGGGACACTTTAAACCTTAACAGGGTGAACTGAGGTCTTGATTGTACTTTCTCAAGCCACAAATGAGCTGAACATGCCTGTCCTTCATCATGGAAACAGTTTCTTGAAGTGCTGCCTCTCTACCCACAGGAGCCACTTACCAGCACTCCATGTGCATTCACTGTCAGGTTTCCTGCTATGGGAGGACCCTCCTGTCAGCCCTCCTTGTGTTGGGGGGTGGTCTCCTGCTCCCTCTTCCTGAGTTCTGGTCACCTCCCTACTGCCAGCCTTTAATATGAAAAACTTCACCCATGAGATAGAAAATTCTTTTGAGGAGGTTAGAACCATTATATATTACATATACATAAACTCATTTACAAATAATTTGTGGTGACATGAGGAGGTGCAAAAGATGAGCTATTCTCTAGCTCAGTGAGGGTCATAGATAGAACATCAGCCAAGTCTGGTGGTGGGAGGTCGTCATGGTTATCTCTCAGAGAGATTTCCTGTTAAAGGTTCATCTCACAAGAGCCTTATTGTTTGACCTCTGACTACCAACTTCTAAAGGAGACGAAATGTTGACAGTGGTGTGGCAGCTGAAAGTAGACTCCAGTGGGTGACCTTAGGGATCATATGTCCATCACTCTCTTACTCTGTTAGATGGAGCCCTGAAAAGCTGGGTTGAATAGTTGTGATGGGACATATAATACCCACAAAGCCTAAAACAGTCACTATTTAGCCAGTAATAAAGTTGTCAACCCTTCATTTTAGAGCCACTAAAATGTTTTTCTATTACCATTTAATGCCTGGGGAAATGCTTATTATATAACACTAATTTTTTTAAACATCTGGGAACAAAGCTGAGTCTATAGCCTGATTTTGACTACACATAAATAAAATTAGAACAGAGAAAAATGTCATAGTAGTTTTAGCTGCATGGTCAAATTGGGGGTGATTTAATATGCTTTGTTAATGTTTCCTTTTTATCAGAAAAATATTTTGCATTGTCCCTTTGTCAATGAAACAAAAAAATTGAAATCAGTACTTTTAACCCTTTGGCTTCTGGTACCTAAGTGAGGATCTGGATGACAAAGGTTGTAGAGAAGACATTTCTGTCTTTATATTAGAATAATATATCTTTCAACTTCAAATTTTTGATGTTATTGTTAGACTTTGATGTGTGTTTGAGAAAAACAGAAGTTAGTAATTTCTAAGTCATTTATACAACCAAATTCTGCAAACAAATTGTTGAACAGAGTACCAGAATAGAAAAGGACTTGGATGTGTCTCTGAAATATAAATCCTTAGCTCTAAAGTGTGAAGATAAGATGGAGCTCAAAATAATGAGCCATGTGTGTGCATGCACTTGTGTGTGTGTGTGTGTGTGTGTGTGTGTGTGTGAGAGAGAGAGAGAGAGAGAGAGAGAGAGAGAGAGAGAGAGAGAGAGAGAGAGAGAGAGAAAGAGACTCCATCTGTATAGCTTGTTGACACATATGTGACCTAATTCTGTCTGCATTGTCTTCTTTTTTTTCTGGCTACCTCTTTTCTCTGAAGTTAAAGAAGAAAATGCAAAGAAACTTACATGACCAGACAAAACTGAACAGAGTCCCAAAACAAAGTGACCATTTTTCCACAATTAGTCACAGGCATGGGGAAAATGCATAAAACAAACATGAAGCAAAATCACTTTTGGGAATTCATCTCCCTTAGTTTGGGAATAAAGAGGCAAAACCCTGAGTCTCTTGACTGTTGGTAATGATTTCAACCAGGCATCCTACTTCACTCCCCTTACCAAGTCATCAGCAAAGTCCTGCTCAGGTGGCCATACCCCTCATCATATAGGAACATGCAAAGAAGAAGGCATTAGAATACAGGGCTCCCAAGTGCAGAAGGTGAAAAGAGCTATATCCTTGTACCTTGTGTCTTCAAACCAGCAGGCATTTCATAAATATTTTAAGGAGTCACAAAATTTGGGGCCATGGAGGGCCCTAAGCATGTGGATGTGATAAAGAGGAAGCAAAGAGGAAATGGGACATGAGTTTTCCAGAGCAGATTTTGCATGCTTTTGATGCTTGATGAAGTTTGTATGAAGAGGAGGTTGAAAGCCCAGTGACATAACTGTTTTAAGCAAACTGGTTTTATAATCAATCAGTGTGATCTGACATTGATTTTTTATTAAAAACATTGCCAGAAGATCCTGTTCAATACAAAAGAGGACATTGGAATGTCTTATTCAGGACTGCATTAAAAAAAACAAAGTGCATAAGTGTATTTCATGAAATACATATTCATGTGTTTGCTTCCCAAAAGATACTGAGTTCTTTCCTCAGCCAAGAATCCTCACCATTCTCTTTAGTTCCTCATCTGTATTACATCAGATCCTTCCAGGCCTGATCCAGCTGGTGAATACTCAGATGCAAAAGTGGCATTCTTACCTGTTTCAATGAAGTGAGTGGAGCCTGGAAGGCAATGGGCTAAGATGCTGACAGACCCGGGGAGGTGGTGGAGGAATGTTTTCTATAGAACATGTTATCTTGGCACTGAGAGTGGTGTGATACCTCCTTAACAGAGCTGATAACAGCAAGGCTAAAGGTGTCTATCTGTTGGAAAGAAAAGGTTAAAACACTTCCCCACATCTAGAAAATTCTCTGTAGCCAAATAGAATTTGTCCAGAATTTGTGAAGAAACTGGGATAAGGAATAAGGCAACAGATATTCATGATGGTGACAGAGGATGTTCCTTGATTTGCTCCCATGAGGAACAACTAACAATTATCCAAGAATGGGACACCCGAGAGAAGCTCAGAGAAAGATGATGAGGCTGAAGTGTCAAATGTAGAACAATGCAGATTACATAGAAAGGGACAGCGAGGGGATTCACACATTGGTGTGATAGGACACAGGCTAAGAGGGAAGTTCAGAAATAGTAATTAGAGGGAGCAAAGATGGTAGGACAACTGGACCCACTCGGGCCCTGGAGAAAGGAGGGAAAGCACTATCTGACTCACAGAAATGTGTAGGTTGCTGGAAAGTACGGAGGTAAAGTAGCCCTTGCTACCTCTCATACCAGAAGTGAATTCACAGTGATGAACTAGACACGGGATGTGCTGCTCTTCTCCTTGTGATCTAAGGAAATGCTATTAAGGTTGACACACTAGAGAGCTTTCTCTAGGATGAGCACAGCTACAATAGCTTCTTTTCTCACCTTCCTCCACATCTCTCACTAGGTGACGTACGTAGGGAGGCAAAGTTTTATTGGTTAAGTAGAATGGGCAAAGCGAAGGCAAAGTGGCAAACTGCAAGTAAAGTCAGACCGAAGTATCACAGTGAAAGTACGGGTGGTACAGTCTCAAGGCTAGAGGTTGGCTCACTCCCAGAGAAGCTAGGATTTGGACTTTCATAAGTCTCTGGCTGAGATCCATGCTCTTGGCTCCTCCTAGGGGTCTCCATAATTGTCTACATGGGTCAAAAGTAAAAATGTCTTACATAATGAGGACACAATGAGTCAGGTTCAACAACAGGTTCAACTTTATTCTGATTGGTCCTACTTTCTGTGTTTGTTTGTCCCTGTTGTCCTGTTTTTCAGCCTTTCTGCATTCCCTGCACATGGCTAAATGCAGCCTAGCAATAAGAGTCTTTTATGAGGTTGTGTATTTTTGAGGTATCTGTTGTTGCTTCTCTCCTTTCATTTCTGATTCTAGTTATGAGAGTTCTCTCTCTTTTTTCTTAGTGATCCACAGCCAAAGTTTGTCAATTTTGTTTTGTCTTTTTAAAGAACCAGATTTTTGTTTTATTTCTTTGGAATTGTCTTTTAGATTTTGATTTCACTTATTTCTACTCATATCTCTATTATTTCCTTGCTCCTACTGGCTTCAGCTGTCTTTCATTTTCTTTAGATGTAGTATTAAATTGTTTATGATTTTACTTTTTTTGTGAGGTAGGACTGGATTGCAATAAGCTTCCTCTTTGTACCACCTTTTCTGCATCCCATAAGTTCTAGAAACTCATGCCTTCACTTTTAATATCTCCATTTACTTTAAAAATTATTTTTGATATACTTTTATATCCGAGTCATATATTATAGAATAGTTCTGCCTTTTGGGTTGATTTCTAGTTTTAAGCCATTGTGATTACAGAAAATGTTTGGCATGATTTCAGTCTTTTAAAATGTGTTGAGATATATTTTATTTCCCAACGTATGGTCTGTCAGTGAAAATTTTCTATGAGTATTTGAGGAAAATGTATATTCTTCAGTCATAGAATAAAGTGTTCAGTTTATGTCTATTAAACCCATCTGTTTGAATATGTCATTTAAAGCTGTTGTTTCCCTATTAAATTTCTGTGTGGTTAATATGTCCTTTATTGTAAGTGGGATGTTGAAGTCTTCTACTGATACTGTATTGATGTCAATAACTCTCCTTAGTTCTATTAATAATTGTCTTGTGTAATTTGATAGTCCTTCATTTGGTGCATATATATTTTTTCTTTATTTGATTTTCATTTAGTCATTTGGTGTGTATCTATTAATAAGTGTATGTCTTCTTGTTGAATTGACCCATTATTCATTCTAATGTCCATGCCATTCTTTTGTTATCTTTTTTAGTTAGAAGTTGCTTTTAACTGATATATGTATGGCTATCCCTGCTTTAATTTGACAGTAGGTTTGTCCTACAACCATTGACTTTAAGCCGATGTTTATATTTTGAATTCAGATGAGTCTCCTGTGTGCATCATGAAGTTGGGTTAATTTTTGTTATATTTGGCTAATCTGTGCCATTTGATTTGTGAATTCAATCTATTAATATATAATGTGATTTTTGACATATAGTTGCTTTTTGCCTCTTAGTTAATAGTTTTCTGGATGTTGATGCAGATAGTACCATTGTTTTATTTTCTTAGCTGTTTTTAAAACAATTATGGTGTGGTTGGTTTCAATTTATATTTTCATTTTTCCCCCCTGGAATTATATTTTGAGGTTACCCTTGAGTTTACATGAAATTTTCTATGATTATAACTTGTTTTTGTTGGAAAGAAACTTAGTCTAGAGCTTATTAAACCATTCACATTTTTGCTACCCTCTTCCCTGCATTTCATATGTTGATATCTTGGTGCTTCTAAGTGAGATTGCTTTTCATTTTAGGAAATTTGCTTTAGTAATTTTTATAAAGCTGGTTTGTGGTCATAAATTCTTTTAACCTTTGCTTATCTGAGAAGCTCTTTATTATTCTTTTGAATCTAAGTCATCATTTATCAGGGTAGAGTATACTTGGTTGGAAGTCTTTTTTCTTTTGGTGATTTGAATGTAACATGCCATTCCCTCCAGTCCTGTAAAATTTCATCAAGAAATATCCTGACAGCCTTAAGGGGGTTCCTTTTTATTTAACTCATTTTTTGTCTGGCTGCTTTTAGGATTCCTTCTTTGTCTTGTCTTTTTGACATTTTAATATTGTGTCTTTGTGGAGGGCTGTTTGAGTTTGTTTTGTTTGGAACCCTCTAAGTTTCCTTGGTCTGGAGGTCTGTCTTGTTCCTCAAGTTGGATAAATTCTTAACTATTTTTTCTTCAAATAAAGTATTGCCTCCTTTACTCTCTTTTTTCATGAGGACCCTCTGATGTGAGTGTTGTCCTTCTTGATGTTATCACATAGGTCTCATGTTTGCTTTGCTTCTTTAACTCTATTTTCTCTTTGCTGGTTTGCTGGCATGCATTCTACTGTCCCATCTCTAGCTCACTATCTCTATTGGAGTCATTTTCTAGCCTACTGTGTAGTCCGTCTAATTTTTTCAGCCCAGCTATTTGATATTTAGTTCCATAAACTGTGTTTTGAACTGCCTTGGATTTTCTCTGTTTTTGTAATAATTTTCTTTTTATTCCTCCAATAGTTTTTCTTATTTCAATGAGTATCATTATAACTGTTGCCTTAAAGTCTTTATCAGGTACTTTACTTAAGACTGTTGCATTCAGTTTTTCTCCTGAATTTTTTAAGGTATATCATTTCACATATATATCTCTGTCTCTTTGACCTGTGGGAATTCTGCATTTATTTTTATGGGTTAGGCTTACTTGAGTTAGGGGCTTGTGCTTTAGGGCATCTAATTGCATAGAATAGCCCTATGTGTGGGTCTGAGACATTAGACTTCCTTTAGTTGTTTTATCTCAAAACTCATGAGATTTGTTGAACTCTGAAGTGAGAGTACTGAGAGTGAAGACTGTAGGATTGGAGTTGGCATAAGTAATACAGAGGTTTCTCCCAGAGTCACAGTCATGAACAGCAAACCCCAAGAATTGTGAGCCCAATTATCAAGCAAGCCACAGTCCCAACACAGACCAGGGAATAGAGAGTCCAGAGCTGTTTTCAGTTGAGTATCCTACCTTGTGAGAGTTGCTCTGTCTTCCAGAGGAGTGGAAATCCTAGGAGAAAGCGGTAAACAAGCCCTGAGGGCTAGAGATGGATTGTCAGGTGGTACCAAATACATAGGAAGTATTTTGCTACATATTCAGGCTGGTAGGAGCTGCCATTTTTATGGAGCCCTTCCAGTATTTTACCTGTGAGAGGAGTATAAAGGAATTCTCTTTGCCAGAAAGCAACCAACTATCCACTGGGTGTTGCCTGTCTGGTTGTCTGCCTCTGGACTCCCAAGGAAATGCAGTGGTAAGAACCAAGATTTTCGCAGGGCATCCAGACAGCTTTCAACCGTGTGCTAATGATGGAGACAGTAGTCGTTTTCACCTGGAAGATTTCATGTAAGGGTGGCATCCCTTACCAGCAATATGAGGAAGCATTGTCTTCCTTAACTGGGGCACTAGTCCTCTTTTTACTCCATGCCCAGATCCTAGGGTCAGTGGCTGAAAACCATCTCCCAGCTATGGAGATGTTTCTTGTGGTAGAAAGTCTTTTAGCTCCAGGGGAGTGTCCATTTCTAAGATTCTCCCCAGTGACATGGTGTCTAATACATGAGTGGTGTGGCACCAAGGGAGATTGGTCTCTCCTACCTTTTATGAAAGTATATGCCCTTCTCTCTTTGGAGATGTTGATTCCATTTAAAAATATTATGGTAATCGTATATGTTTCCAGAGTTGTGCCATGGATAGGAGTTGAGCCTGGGTTCTTAATTGTCCATCATATTGAAAGAAGATGTACATGGTTTTTCTAACTTTGCACTTATCTGTTATTTGTAACTGTGTGGAGCAAATGTGTGTCTGCTTCTAAATACAACATTACACTTTTCATTAAGTTTTCTATAAAATAGAGGAGTGGAAATCTCAGAGGGGTCTTTCTATACAAACACATAGGTCACCATCCTCAGGTCCCACTTCCTTTCCCCTTATCCCTCCCCTCTATTTGCCCTTCCCTTACTGCTCATGGGTGGCTACCAAGTGGGAAAACTTTTCCTTATTGCTCCTGTTGTTGGATACATGGTACCTTAATTAGCTTCTAAGTGTTACTGTAAAAACTAGCAAACACTTGGAGTCTTAATGAGAAGACACTACCTTTCTCCGATTCCTGTCATCTGGAAATCCAAGATCCATGTGTCGGCAGGATTGATTGCCCCTGACTTGCAGACAGAAGACCTGTATTCTCCCTGAGTCCTCCTCATATTGTCTCTCTGTGGTCTGTCCTCATATCTTCTAAAACACTCACCCATCATAATGGATTAGGGTCCACCCTAGAGATATCATTTTCCTTAATTCCCACTTTAAAGAGCTATCTCCAAATACGGTCACATTCTAAGGTAACAGGGTTGCAAAGTTCAATATATGAATTTGGCTGGGGGTCATTCAATTCAATCCATGGGGAGGTTTTCAGTTTACTTTTACTGTTATCATGAATCTCCAAGAAGCAATTGTAATTGTTCTAAAATTGTATGAAATACTTGTAGATGGATTCCTGAATAATAATGAATTCTAAATTGTGCCTGGAATAGAGAGTGATTAAGAGATTCATTCATTCCAGAAGGATTTATTTCCACCTAACTCCAAAAACATAATTGTGACGTTGAGATTTATAAGAAGAAAATATATTTGGTCATTCAAATAATCAAAATATATTTCTTATACATACTTTCTCTTCTTTTAAAATTCATAGCTTTTGGTATGTGAAAGAAGTGACTTTTGGAAGCATTTAATAAGGGGGCTGATTGCCTGGAGAACCAACCATGTGATTATAGGATTGGAAATTCCAGATTCATCTCCAGATCTGCAGGAGGGGAGAGGAGTTAAAGATGAGTTCAGTTACCAGTGGCCATTGATTTAATCCCCATGTAATGAAGCCTCCTTAAAAACCCAGAAGTATGGGGTGCTCCTGGAAGCAGTCCCATATACATCCCAAGGTCCCAGGTTCAAGATCCAGGGAACAACCAATGTAAACAACTAAATAGAAATGAAATGTTTCCTTCTCCTCTCTCTGCCTGCTTCCATTCATTCCTGCTTGAACCTTTCCTCAACACAAACCAACCAATCCAGGAGTAGGGTGTTTGGAGAGCTTTTCGGTTTGGAACATATAGCTTCCATGTGCCATGTGCTGGGGCCCACATTTCATGAGGACAGAAGCTCCTTTGTTCAGAATTATCACAGAACACATGCTCTAGCTGTTGATTATTATCTTGTAATATCTTTTGTAATAAGTTGGTGATTTTATTAGTAAACTAGCTTCCAGAGTTCTGTGAGCCACTCTAGCAAATTAATGGAACTTGAGGAGGATGTGATGATGAAAGGGACAAAAGAGGGGAATGAAGCTGATAAGCAGAGTTGACATCAGTTGAAAATACTGATATAAGTTCAGACAGAACAAGATAACAATAGAGAAATGGGCCAGACAGTAAAAGACAAGCTAACAAAATATTTCCCTAATAACTGGAGTATCTAAGGTTGGGGGTCATCTGGAATCTGCCTCCACTCCCCTTTCTTCCTTTCAAAGAGGAAGGCAAATTCTTACTCTTAAGAATGCTTTTTCTTTTTTTCCAATAAAAAGTTTCTTATTCATTGAAGTGTTGCTATGTCTTGAAATTCCTTTTGGAAACTTGAACTCAAGAACGTAATGCACAGGGTGAGAAAGAAATGGGAAAACAATGGAAGGAAATGAGCTGGCAGTGGGGAGGCAGCCAACTCCTTCTGGGGACTAGGCTTGTGTGGTACTCAGCTGAGACCAAGGTAAGGCTGGGTGGCCCATTAAGACAGAGACCCTTCACATTCTGCCAGACTCCAGAGCTTCTGGAACAGAGTCCCATTTACACGCTACATCACACCCAGTACAGCACTGAGTGGCGGTGGTGAGAGTGGACAGTCATGTCACTACTCTGATCTTAGGTGATATCAAGCATTCTTCCACCACTAAGTAAGGCATTGTGGTTTTTTAATAAATGCCCTGTATCTGTTTGAAAAAATTTACTTTTTTATTCCTGATTTGCTGAATTTTTACCATGACTAGTTGTTCAAATTTATCAAATGCTCTTTCTGCATTTTAAGATGATCATACAGTTTTTGATCTTTATTAATATAGATTGATTTTTGCATACTAAATCAATCTTGAATTTCCAGGATATATTATAGCAGCCCAAGTGGTTCTCAACAGCATTTGCTTCAGGCTGACCAAACTCAGAGGAGCAGCTGAGCTCAAGTGAAGTGTTTTCATGCCATGAGCCTGTGTTTGCTTTGGGAGATCCACTTCTTCTGGCTCCTGGGATGTACAGAGGCTGCACTATCTCTCAAGCCACTGCTAAATGCCCAGGTCCTTTCTTATACTGACCTTTCAGAGGCCTGTCACTGTGTCCTACAGATAGGCTCTGCCAACTTTCAACACCTGCTCTCCCGTTAGACTCCCACAGGTACCTGCACCTGACTTGGCCAGCAGGAGCAGTCAGGGGACACACACCTTTACACCTACCCCTCAGCTGAGACCTTTTCACCATGATCCCTCTGCTAGAGCATGGTCATATCCTGCATGGAAGCATGAAAAGTCTATGGAAACTCCAAAGAGGAGCCACACTTCCATTACTTTTTGGAGGCTCACTCATTCATCTTATCTAAAGTGCCATTAAGTCTTTCTCTGGTGTCCAGGGTTACAGAAAAGTGGGCTCCAGAGGATAGAGGGGACCGCTCTTCCCATCTCTGTCTGCTCCTGCAGTCTCAGATACCCTCTGAATGGTCAAGTAAGGGCTCATATCCACTCATCTCACATGTGCTCTTTCTCTTACAGGCACACATGCTTGCTCACATTCACCTAGCCTTCCTCACATACACACACAGAGAGAACTGAAACCCACTAAAGCATATGGGGAAAAATATTTAAGAACATCTTCCTCCCCCTTTGGCTTTGACACCAAACTCTCTGCCTTCCCAGTAGCAGGGCCTCCTAAAACCTTGTTCACTGGGTTCCAATTAGGATCCCAGTGTCTATCAGGTCCCCAAGTTCCCTTTTGTGGTAAGATGTCCTGAGTCAGCCCTTCTGTTTCTGCTTCTTGTCAGTGTTGCCGCAGGTAGAATCCTTGTCGATCTCTGTCTCGCTGATCATCCATCTAACAACCATGGACCCTATGAGAACAGGGAGTTAGGAGTGCCTGGTCGCTGGAGGGGCCAGGGCTTGGTAAGCTGTACCTGGGGCCCAAGTCACGCTGCTCCCTGGACTAGTCCTCCAGGCAAGGGAGATTCTGGTGAGAGCAGGACTGGAACTCAGGGGACCTTCAGCAGAGAAGCTGGATAAGGAGCAGGCAGGAGCCTGGAGAGCTCAGGGTGCACATGTCACTTAGCGACTGCAGATCCTACGTTGTCTCAGGACAACTGTCAGAGAAGCGAGTACAGTCCCTGCCACTACGGGAACCTTCCCTCTCATAGCAGGATTTGATCCAGAGTATAGGACCCACAGCCCTGTCTGGCCCCGGGAGGTGGACGGGAGGTCCCTGCAGACCCCGCTACTCCCACGGACGAGGGCAGCCTCAGGGAGCTCCGTCGGGCAGGTGGCAGGGCACCCAACAGGTCCTGGACAACTTCTGTGTCCACTGCATGCATGAGAGGAAGATGCATGGTGGTGGAATCCGCAAGTCTTGACATGCAGGTAACAGCATGAGCTCCGTGGTCTGTGGGACACAAGTTGACTGGATGTGTGCGGGCAGCCAGCCTGTGTGAGGCACTGATGTCCTGCCTGTTCCCAGTGGACTTCACCTGGGGTCAGGTCTATAGAGTCTGGCACAGGGGTCCCTACTCTATGAGAACTCCATGCAGTAGGGATGAAGACAAGGCAGAGAATAAACTCCTGAGTAAAACATGGTCTCCGTTGCCCAAAGTTCCGTAATGAACAAGCCACCATCAGTGACTCAGCATGAAGCCTATGATATGAGGGGTCCAGGGAGGGGCTGATGTGTCTGTGCACAGAGCAGCCAGTTCATCCAAAGTGAGGGACTCTGTCATTCCCAGGGGTTCGAAAGCTCCTGTCCCAGCCCGCCCCCACTCTTGTTGCAGCTCTCTTAACCCTCATCTCCGAGGTGCTGAAGCTTTGCCTGGACCCTGTGTCCACCTATCGGAAGCAGAGTGGCCAAGTCTGTCCCTTTCTGGGCCTGACTCTGAAGCTCCTGGACACCTGGCTGGACAAGCACACATGCCGGCCACCTGGCTGAGATGCGGATCCCAGCGCCCTGGTCTGTTTGTGGGAGTCTCTAGGTGAATTTTCTTCTGCATCATCGTCATCTGTCATTTTTATGTGCGTGGGTATCATTTTAGTATTTCACTTTTTAAGAAGAAAATGTATCATTTAAGTTTAAGAAGAGACTGAGAGAGTCCTTTTTAGGAACAATGGCCAGTGTGACTGTTGCAAAGATAATTGAGAAGTGCATGATTTGTCCTGGAAGAATTAAATGGGTTTAGGTGTCATGATGTGTAGGAGTCACAATTTGTTAGCGATGAAAGTAAGAAAAACTCTGCTTGTCTGGATTTACATACACTTAAATGTTTGAGGTAGGTGAATGGATCAAACTGATAGTAATAATTATTTGGGGAAACCCTTGTGGCTCAGGTGACTGAGACAGCTGGGGAGAGGGCCATGTAAAGCACAACGACCTGGTTTAATGACCTGGGGCAGAAGAAACACCAAAATAAAACAACCAAATAAAAATGCTTCTTCCTCCTTTGCTTCCCTCTTTCCCTTACATCTGTATAAATTAATAATAATGACTTCCTTTGGGGAAGAGGCTCACAGGGGGATATTGTCTGAGACACTTTCACTTTCTCTTTCTCATATTTCACACTGGTCTTCCACAGGAAGTTTACAGCATCATATGCTTGGTGGAAATGAATGAGATGTGTCCACTGGGAACCAGAAATCAGGTCACTGCTCCATTCATCTCTGCCATTTCTCAGTCAGGGGAACAGGCACATTTGCTCAAGAATGCCCACTCTCTCAGACTCCAGGAGACGGAGATCCCTCAGAGAACTTCAATGGGCTCCCAGGTTTCCTTCAGACTCCAAGAAGCACAACATCCTTGTTACTGTGCAGGAGCGCCTTCAGCATTGCCTGTGCCCCTCAGAACAGGTAGTTCCTGGAAGTCAGGTGTGAAGGACCAGAAACACTTTGGCACTGCTGGTCAGAGTGCCAGGAGGACAGAACATATCAGTCCCTCTCAGCTGCAAAAGGTACAGACCTGCTGTGAATGGTAGAGGCCTTAGACAGTCCCTGTGGGGTCACTGAAAGACCAGAAGGATGTGGCCATGAATGAAACTGTCTCACTGCAGGGACCTGACTCTAGAGGGCACCTGAGCTATCATCCAGGGGCACAGAGAGGACCTGGGTGGGCAGATGGAGACCCTGGTGGTGTCGTGTGTTTTTGAAGGAGTCCTGAATTGAGTCTCAGGTTCTCCTCAGCCACGGTCCTGCCCCGTGTGTGCCCCCTCGCCAGTGCAGCTGGGTGGATCCCAACCTGGACTTACCCACAGTGAAGATGAAGACAAAGCTGGACAGGACCAGGGATGACCCACTGCTGACCATGCTGATAAGAAAGCAGAAGAAGGAGTAGATCGTCAGGAATGCCCAGAACACCAGTTGACTGGCATCCAGGGTCATTGGGGCGGGCAACATCCGTGGCTCTGGGAAGATGCCTGTCCTGTAGTGCTCCTCCTGGAAAGCATCCTAGAGACAGAGAGGCCACCCAAGGGTCTCAGACCCCACACAAGCTGTGCAGACCTCAAGAACCCAGCAGTGCGGGGTCCACACACTTTTCAGAGGAACCTGTCGGGCCCTGATGATCTGTGTGCTGTGTGACTGTGTCCTGTCCACAGCAACACTGGGAGAGGCCTCATCCAGGCATAGCAGCGCAGCCTAGTGCCAGGCCTGCCCTGTCACCTCCCCCACCAGGGCCTTGGGTCTGATCCTGGTCTGTGTGTCAGGCAGTGATGCCTCCACACAGGGTGGTGTGCACTGAGCTGCACTGAGCCAGACTCAACACAATCTCGGTTCCCATGGCACTGCCTGAATCTTAGGTGCACCAATGGCCAAAGGCTGTGGGGTGGCACTGGTCAGGTCACTAGGATGGTGCTCAGGCAGTCACCAGGCATTATTTTCTGGAACGCCTTTCTTTCATTGTCCATATCATTCTCAGTGACAAGGAGACAGTCTCAGAGATCAATAGGCTCCAGCAGACCCAATCTGTTGCCCCACCTGAAACTCAGTACAGTGAGCAGATTCATCCACATAGAATGTGTGTGTGTATGAATGTGTATGAGTGTCTGTGAGTGTGCATGTGGCTGAGGCTACAGGATGCTCACCCTCAGGACTCACTGCATCCTGGGGCCCTGCTCCCTGAGCAAGTGGTCCTAAACCAGTGCCTCTGCAGAACTCCTTCCACAGATGGGCTTAGGGATCCAGGAGGTAGGACAACAGAGTACTCAGGGGTGAGTGGGTGGATGAACAACAGAGGCAGATATCCTGGCACCAAGACAACGGGCAGTGACAGGCATGTGGGCATGAGGCCTAGGGGCCGACCCTCTTTAGGTTCAATCAACAGCCTTGGAGAGTTTCCCTGCTTCTTAATATCATCAATGGATCAACCACTGGCAAATATCCTGGAGGCTGAGGTGTGTGTGCTAGAGAAAACAGCTGTGGGCCACACCAGGCTCTACTTTGTGATCCTTTCTTAGCCTCTTCATGTCCCTGTTCTCAAAGAAGTTGAGTTTTCCAGAAAACAAGCTTCCTTATTCCTGAAACAAACACCTGAAGGCCCAGATTTTTCCTTTAACAACCTGGGGCAGGAATGTCAAACATATACTGTCTCTTTCCCAAGCTGAGTGTCCTGATCAGTGCCCTTACTGACCACTCTAGTCACTGAAATTACACAACACAGGGGCCATTTGGGGACCAGAACCCTGACCCCTGCTGGGAGGTGAGGAACCAGGAGCTGCTGCCTTTCCCTCTTACCCTAGCCCACTCCAGATCCTTCTACTCTACTCTGGAGAGCAGGAGGTCTCAGGGGAAATCTAGTCATCAAGAAATTATAGGTCAAGCACCACAGATGCAGAGGGCTCTGCCCACAAGACCTGCGGGAGTACCACTGGTCACAGAGACAGACAGCTCACACACATTAGAGTGGTCAGCAGGGCCTGCTCTGGAACATCTGCTCTCGCCAGGTGCAATTCTGCATGACTGCAGAAAAGTTCAGGATTTTTTTTTCGCTTACTTGTAGTGCATAAGCAAAACCAAGCCAAACAAAAGCCAAACAGACAAATCTCACAAAATTCACATGAAGTAAGAATGTATTTACCAGGGATATGTCAGGGGGAAGAAAGGAAGGTATGGACAGGTGTATGTAAAGGGAAATGAAACACAGGTGGTGGGTGTGGTATTCTAATTTGATTCATTTTTCTTTCAGTCAAAATGTGCATCCATATGTTTGACCTTAGAAAAGTTTGTGTATGTATTTATTACACTTACACAAATTAATGAAAGTGGATTCTATTTTCTTCACAGATCTAAAGTTTATTTCCTGTTTTAAATTATATTTAGTATTAGTATGATATTTTCATTAATTTACGCTCTGTTTAAATCCAGTTTTCTGTAAGATCTGTAAGTTCTTCTCCAGTTTTATGATAAACATATGCTTCAGAATATTTGATAGACATTTTTATATGATTTTTTTCTAAACATGAGACACATTGACAGAAGTATTGGTAAAGGCAATAGTTCCTGCAGATGGCAAAGACTTTTTAGTTGACCATGGTTAAATATGTTACTATAATATAATTAATAAATTGACACAAATGTTTGTTTAATTCTGTGACATATAACACAAGTCTTGTCTCAGTTTTTGTTTAAACTATGGGGTTAATAATCTATTTTGGAATAGTCCTATTGTCAGTGAAAAACACTGAAAATCAAACTTCAAAAGAATATCAGAGTTTCATTCTGTTTATGGAATGCGGATAAGGATGAGTCCTTGTGAGAAGTGTAGGTTAGAAAGAGTCCATTGAGGAATACAGATAAACAAGTGTTCTGTATGAAGAATGTAGGTGAAAAAGAATCTCTGTGAGAAAAGTAGACAAGGAGGAGTACTCTCTAAGACATGTAAGTAAGAAAGAGCTGACTGTTGGAAATGTTGGAAGGAAGGAATAATCCAGTGAGGAATGTACGTAAGGAAGGGTTTTGTGTGAAGAATGTAGATAAGGAAGCATCACTGTGAGAAATATAGGTAAGGAAGGGTTCCATATGAGGAATGTAGGTAAGAGGTATCTGTGAGAAATGCAGGTAGGAAACAGCGCTGTGAGAGAAATGTAGGTAATACAGAGCTTTTTGTCATAAAGGTAAGTGAGGAAAAGTCTGTTTTAGTAAAGTGGGTAAAGAAGATTCCATGTGTGAAATGTGGGTAAGGAAGATACTTGTGAGAAATGTAGTTAATAAAGGCTCTCTGTGAGAAATGTAATTAAGGAGCTGTTCTTGTGATAATGAAGTTAATGAACAGATTCTATTAAAATGTACATAAGTAAAGAATGACTTTGTGAAACTATATCTAAGAAAGAGTTCCCATGAGAAATGTAAGGATGAAGGCCCAACACCCAGCCCTGAGAGTCCAGTCAAAGGTCTGTCCTCACACCTTCTTCCCTCAGCCTGTTCCTTGGTGATCTTCCCCACCTCTGGTGGCAAAGGGGTTGGCTCTCAGTTTCCTCCATGACCAACAGTGGGTAGGGGTGGTATAGTGATAACAGCAGTTATCTCCTGTGGTGTTGCACCCAAATGGGTTCACAGACCTGTGAGACCTTTGTGAATCCCTTGGCCTTCCTGAATCCTCAGGAGCCCTGAGACTCAAGTCTGCACTGGATATTTCCAAATGAGGTCTATTTACAGAGCCCCATTGACCCTGCCCACTTACTCTTGTCCACCCTCTGTGTCCTGGCTCTGACTTGTATCAGTCTGTATGCTCCATTCTGTCTTCCTCATCCTTCCTGCCCCCATGATCATGTTGTTCTTCACTCATGACCCATGTCATGCAGAATCACAGTCACCTTCAATTCTCACAAGGACAGGCAGACAATCATCACCTAAAGGGGACATGTAGGTCGAGGAACACACTAGCAGAAGTGTGATCTATCTTCCCTAGTAGATGATCACTTCCATCCTCTGGTAGTGCCTCCCGAACAAACACAACTCACAGGACACCACTGTTTCAAGACTTAAAAAATGGATTCACCCATAGGCTTTCCCCTGCCTTCCCCTGAGAGCTCCCTGGCTGTGCCCCACACTGACCCAGCACCAAAATACTGACCAGATTGCCCACCTGGGTCATCCCCCGTCCCAGACACAAACTTCCTTTCTGCTGGGCAGCAGAGCGAGGAGTAATTCTCAGAACCCATAACAAGGCCTGGTGATTTCCTCACTGAGTGTGTAACCAGGGGCAAGTCCCCTGCCTCTCTGACCAGAGGTTGGTTCTGTTGTGTAGCCCTGAGAGCTCCAAGGAGGGAGAAATGAGAACATGTGTGTGACCAGGATCAGGTCTGGCAATTACATCCACTGAATGTGGGCTCCTGTTAGGAGTCTCCTGCTGACCCTGTTCTCATCACCTCCCAGGAGGGCAGGGGACACATAGCTCTCAGCAAAGTCTCAGGATGCAATCTATTGAGCAAAAACAGTGTTTCATGCCTTGCTTAATTGCTGTCGTGAGTCACCTCAGTGCCAATGTGTAGGAGGCGTCACCTGTCCCAACAACTTCCAGGAGAACTAGTCTCAGGGAGTCGATGGTGCATGTGAAAGGATGCTCCACAGGTGCCCAACCGGACTCCAAGCCTCCAGCCCCTTCCAATCCCCAGTCCTGCCTACAGACTCTCCCCTTTTCTGCTTGTCCCTGCACATTACTTGCTTATCCTACTTTTGAAATTCCCTTATTCTCTGGGAAAGTACTCCCAGATGGCTCTGCAGCCAGGGCTGACACCTCCTGGAGAAGATGGATTGTGACTCATCTGACCACAGACACCTGATTAAATCTGGGTGTTGGTCATGGAATATCAAAGCGGGATTTACAGTGCTTCTCTGAACTCCTCAGTCCTTAGTACACCTCTTCTATGAACAGTCCCCATGTGCTTCCCTGATCACACAAAGTGATGGTGTTCAGGAGAGACATCTGGACAATATAGAAACCAGCATCAGGAGGACACCAGTCAACCATCTTTCTGACAACATCTGCATGTGATTGCTTTTTACAAGGTGTGTGTCTGCAACACAATATTGGCTCCATTCGCCATATGCTGCCCTGAGTTTGTTTTTGTTTTCAGTTCCAGCTGTACATGGCTGTACACTCAACTTCAGAAATAAGGAACACCCCACACACCTGGGAATCCTCAGTGGCAAGAAATATCATGCAGATTGTTATGTTCAGTAAGTTGGCTCCTTCCCTTAGAAGAAGGAGACTGTACACCTCCAAGTACATACATACAAATGCCCTGTAGACTCTCTTCCAGGGAATCTATGTATACTTTCTTGTCTGCTGTCTGTATGGATCTGAACCTAACACACTTTATTACATTACACACTCAGGAGGCACATGTCACTATTGTCAATACCCAGATGAGCGTCTTTTCCTGATTTTCTCAGCAACCACTCTGATCAAAGAGTTTGATTGTCACGTGCAAGACAGTATTACAACTTCATTTTGAGATCAAGTGTGAAAAGGTTAATTTATTTTCCCTTTTCTTGGAGTGTTTGACTACACAGAATGAGAAACATCCAAGGGTACATATAATTACAAAACTGTAAATTAATTATTCCATTTATTATTCATTTTATTTTCATTACTCTGTGTATTTCAGGACATTTAATTCACATCCCAGTCAACATGTATTTCACACCACACCCACCACCTGTGTTCCATTTCTCATTATATATACCTTATCCCTACTTTCCTTCTTTTCCCCTGGCACGTCCCTGGTTAATGCGTTCTTACTTCCTGTGAATTTTGTGAGATTTGTCTTTTTTAATACACTCTGTGTAATTTAAGAAATCCTGAACTTTTTTTTCTTTCTGGCTTATTTCATTTAATAGATATGATGATGTTTTCTCAATATCCATAAAGGTTGTCACAAAAAACACGATTTCATCTCTTAACAGTTGCCTAGAATTCCGCTGAATACATCTAAGAGCACATACAATTTATAAAAAGGGGTAGAAGTACGTGAAGACCATTTCAGCAGTGAATCATGTAGGTTTTTTATTCCAAGCTATTGTGATGTTATTGAAAATACCTCACAATATATGGACATACCAGTTCTGTGCCTGATTATCCCCTAGAACATGTCTGACCCCAGATTTACACAGAGCCATCAAAATTGGGGAAAACAGTGAGAGAAGAGGCAGTGAATGAGCACGATGTTGACTCACAGTGTCAAAGCCACGCAATGTGGCTCCGTGCGACACTGGGACTGAGATATGGGTTGTCCCCCATGAAGGCTAGCCAGGTCTTCTAAAGTGTTCTGAAAACCTTTTAAAGACCTCGCAGATGCTCAATTACACACAGCACAGTGAAATTCAGAGGCTGACCATTCCCCTGGGCCATAAGATAGCTGAAAGCTCCTGGAATGTAGTTTGGGTGCTCTGGGGGCCTGACTTAAATCGCTCCCGACCTAAAGGCCTCAGGTCTCCATACACATACAAAAGATATATCATCCTATTTTCATCTACTTTTCTAAAACCTCTAAGCTGACAGCTAATTCCTTGGTTAGAGGGCTCTGAGGGCAGGGAAACCACCCACCTTCCCAAAGGAGGCCATGTCTCCAAGGTCGTCTGATGCCTGGCTGGTGTCACCTCAGTTTGGTGGCTAGTGAAGCCTCAGGTGCTTGGGAGCCCCTAGCAGTGTGCAAGACGATTTTGCCTCCACAGGGCCATTTCTCAGGCATCCCCAGTGCTCAGAGCACGTGTTCCAATCAGAGATCAAGCACCCAGATGGCACTGAGTCCTGAAGCCAGCTCACTGCCAGGTCCTCAGGGGAGGGGATGCCATTCCACACATAGCGCTTCCTGTGGAGTCACCCAGGTGACATGGTCCTCAGATTACATCTCAGCCAAATTACAGAAGTGTCAGTGGCACAATGTCCCCTAAGTTACTGAAAGAGCAAAATCACTGTATTGCCCATTGTCCAAATAAAGAGGCACAACCCACCGGAGTGCCCATCTGACCCGCTGCCTCCAGCCAAGAGCAGTCTTTGTACGTCTGCAGGGTTCAATCAACAACACAAACAACTAAATAAAATAAAACACAGTGGTTTCTCCTCCTCTCTCCTCCTGCCTGTCTACCTTTGGTCATCTTCATTTACCTGTACTTTTCCCTCAAAAAGCAGAAAAAAGAGAGCAGGCTTCCTTAACCCTTTCAACAACACATCAAAAGATGTAGCTTTCAAACCAACGTTGATAAGAGGGAGCAAGAAGTAGTGTCTATAGGTAGAAGCACTTGTAAGAGCATCCAGGTTCATTTTTAATTGCGTCAAACACTAACCTCTATGAAATACTCTCAATCTGCCTCAAGGCTGGAATCCCAGCCTCTACCTTCTTCACAGGCCATGGCATGGCGGATGAGTTCTCAGAACGGGTCTCATGACTAGTACAGGCCTGGCCAGCATGGACATGACATGGCCCTTGGAAAGCCACTTTCAGGCAGAATTGCACCTGGTAAGAGCAGGTATTCCCGAGTAGGCATTGAGACCCAAAACCAGTCCCAACAGAAGTGTATATGGACCAGGAGACCCACTTGGTGACTTCTCCAGGTGAGCATAGGTTGATGGCAAACAGGTTCCTCATCCAGAGCCCAGAGCCACCACAGTGTCTGAGCACAGAACCTGGGGAGCCCCCTGGATTCTCTCATCCTGGGGAGACACTAGTTCCCTATAGTGTCTGTATAAGCCGAGCAGAAAGTTTGCTTTAGTCCCACCCCTTGGGACTCTCTTTAGGACACAGTTTGCCAATGGTAGGAAGTCACTACCTGTTAAGAAAAGTACTAGGGTGCTCTTGTCATCTCCTACATGTGGACACTAATGTCATGCTGACCCCACTGGAGAGTAGACATTGGTGTGGGTAGAGGAGGCTGTGTCCTCTGCATACAGGGTAGGCCTGGCGTTAGGCTGAGCTTCTGCACCTGGACAAGGTAACAAAATGGTTGTTGTAATGGGAGAGTCACACACAGCATTTGAGATACCAGGGACTGACAAGTCCCTGTGGAGATCACTGTGGACCCTGTACTGCTGGGTCTCGAGGGTTTCACAGCCCATATGGGGTCTGAGAGCCTTACAGTGGCCTCTCTGTCCCCAGAATGCCTCCCAGGCACTGCCCTGGTCTGAGGGGAACAGAAGGCATTCAGCGGGTTTTTACCTGATGATGGGGATATGGTGCTTCCTGGAGTCAGGGAAAGCTGGGGACTCCTGCAGGTCCTCTGAGGGGTCTCCGTCTCCTGGAGTCTGGGAGAGCGGGCCTCCTTCTGGGGAGCCTGGAGCTTGGGTGAGTGTACATTCTCCCCTGACTTAGAAATGGCAGAGATGAAGGATGCAGTGACCCTAGTGCTTGTTCCTAGTGGACACATCTCGCTCGTTCCTGCCAGACACACAATGACGTAAACTCGCGGTGGAAGACTCAATGTGCGGCATGAGAAGCGCAGTGTCTCAACACAATATCCCCATTTGAGCTTCTACCCTAAAGAAGTCATATATTTTTAGAGAGAGAATGAAGGGAAGTAGGAAGTGGAAAAATAAGCATTTTTCAAACTTAAAAAATATTGGCATAGTTTTGCTTTACAAAATCATATATAATATAAATCCTTATGTGCAGATTCCCCGTTCCTCATGTGTCTGTCCACACATGCTGTCCACCACCAAGTTACCAAGAGTCCGTCACTGTTTCCACTGAACCCCACCATCACTTGCCCTGGGCCTCAGCCTGAACCCTGCTGGGAACCTCAGTTCTACTATCAGTGTCCAAGGATGGCTTTTGTTTAGTCTGTTCCTTTGCTTTGTCTCTTCATGTTCCACCAGTGAGCGAGGTCAATTGTTCTCCATTTTCTTCTTTTGACTTATTTCACTGAGCAACATCCCCTGTGGTTACATCTGTGCTCATTCAAGTGACAGGACTTCATCTTTTCTAAGAGCTGTGTATGTGCCACTTCGGTGTCCATTCGTCTGATGATGGTCACATAGGTGGTTTCTAATTCTCACCTATTGTGAAAAACACTGCAACAAACATGAGGTGCATAGAACTCTGGTATTTAGTGGTTTTGTATCTTTTTCAAATACCCAGAAATGGGATGACAGGATCATATGTGATTTCCATATTCAATATGTTGAGGAATCTCCATATTGTGTCCCATAAGAGTTGTACTACTTTGCACCTCCATAAATAGAGTAAAAGTGTTCCCTTTTATTCACATCTTGAAAATATTTGTGGTTTACAGATTTTTGGATAATAGTCAGTTTCTCAGTTGTAAGGTGATAACCTGTTGTTTTGATTGGCATTACCCTAATGGCAAAGGAGGAGGAATACCTTTTCATCTGTTTATTGTCATCCGTATGTCTTCTTTGGAGAAATAACCACTCAATTATCATGCCCATTTGTAAAAAATTGTATTGTGTGTTTTTCTATTTTTGAGTTTTATGAGTCCTTTATATATTTTGGATATTAAGCCTTTGTTAAATACTTGGGAATCAAATATATTCTCTTAGTCAATCAGCGGTCATTATGGTTTGGTGATAGTTTCCTTCGCTGCGCAGCAGTTTTTAATTTTATTAACAAGTACCACTTGTTTATTTTTGTTTTTGTTTCCCTTGATGCTAGAGTTGAGTCCCTAAAGACCTTTCTAAGGTTGATCATGGAATGTCTTTCCTATGTTGACTTCCAAGAATTTCGTGATTTCCAGTCCTACATTCAAGTATCTAATTAATTTTAAGCTCATTTTTGTGTTGTTTGAGTGTAGTCTGGTTACATCCTTTTGCACGTGACTGTCCACTTTTCTCAGCACTATTTATTGAAGGCACTTTCTGTTGTCTGCCTGTTGCTCTTGGTTATTTTGTCATAAATTAACTGACCATACATGAGTGGTCAATTCTGAATCACTGATCTGTTTTTCAGTTATTATCCAGTACCATGAAGGCTGATAGCTATCACTTTGTAGTATAGTCCAATATCTGGGATGTAGTAATTCTTCCTGAAACCACCAGACTGTTTCTCAGAGTCCTTTTCTCAGAGGTTTGCCCTGAATCATTGATGGTGCCTCGTTCATTACAGGACTTTGGGCAATGAAGTCCATGTTTTACTCAGGTGTTTGTTTTCTACATTCTCTGCATCCAGAATCTGCCCATGCTTTCATGGAGAAGTCAGGGTGAGTTGGACTCAGCTGTGGAGTAGATGGAAATGTGGGTGCCCTTGACTGCTCCTGCCAGCTTAAGCACATGCAAGAGCCTGTGGGAGTTAAGGAGGAAAGCAAGTGCAGGACCTGACAGAGTCTGCCTGTAGGACACAGTGATGAACCCTCTATAAGGCCATTGGCATGATGCCCTGACTTCCTGGTTTGTCTTGCAGATGTACCCATATCCCTGAAGAAATCGGTCTTGCAACTGAAGTGAAAATAAATTCCGAGCATTTGGCAATAGCCTGGGAGATGGTGCAGCCTCCATGCATTTCATGAGCCAGTAGAAGGCAAACAGAAGTTGATATCACAAAAATAACATACCTCAGGCAAGCTGAGCTGTGTCTGCCTAGAACAAATGCTATCTAGAACCCCCTTGAGATACTAAGCTTTATTCTTAGAATAGATTAGTTTAATATCCAAAAAATAAATGTATAGTAATAAAGGACAAAAATAGTATGATCATCTCAATAGATGCATAAAAAACATTTGATAAATTTGAGCTCCTATTAGGGTAAAAACTCAACCAATCAGAATTATAAGAAATGTTTTCATCCAGATACAGGGTATTTATGAAAACACCACATCACCCTACTTAATACTAGGGAATGATTGATGCCACCTAAGATCAGAGTGGTGACATGACCATCTTCTCTCACAAGTGCCCCTCAGTGTTGTATTCAGTGTCAGGTGTGCCTTAGATGGGAACCTGCTCCTTATGTTCTGGAGGCTGGCTGAGGAAAAGGATATGATACTGAGTGTGGGTCACAGGTTGAATGGACTACCAAGTTGCGCCTTCATTTTGGCCTACTGTCATGGACTGTGGAACCAAGAGGGACAGCCACCTCTCCTTCCCTGGCTGTTTTCATACTCTCATATTCTGGATCCTTTCCTCTCCCCATGTGTTAGTGCTTGAGTCCATCTTTCCAAAATGAACTGCTTTTGTTGGAATTATGTGAAAATAGATTCTTCTATAATCAATGAACTTCTCCATCATTCTCCATTCCAGGTACCATTTAGAAGAGATTAGTAGAGGATTCAGGACTCTTTAACTATAAGAGTTTTATACTATTCTGGAGCAATTCAACTTGCTGCTTTTTCATAGAGAGTCATGGCAGCATTAAAAGCAAAAGAGAAAATCTCATTATGGAATGAATTGTATCCCATCTTCCAAATTAGTATATCGATATCTTGATGCTCAGTACTTCAGAATGTGATTGCATTTGGAGACAGCATCATTAAAGTGGGAACTGAGTTAAAATGAAATCTCTAGGATGGGTCATAATAAAATATTATGGATAACCTTATTAGAATATATGACGACAGACTTCAGATTTGTGTGATGACACAGGGGAAGACATTTGTCTGCAAGCCAGGGAGGAATGGATCTTGCTGACTCCTGGATCCTGAACCTCCACCCTGAAATAAGGTAATTCAAGGACTGTTTACCCGTTGACAGAAGCAATGTTATAGTCCACATTCATACCATTGTCGGGGATTTGTGACCGAGGGCATGAGGCAACAATCACGATGAAAAGCTAAATAAAATAAGTAAAAAGGTCTTCATCTTGTTGCCTGCCTCCTTGCTTGCCTTCATTCTTGACTGTACCTTTCCTTATTGCCTAGAGAATATGATTCTTTGTTTCAAGTAAAAATAGCTAGATGGTAGAATTCTGTTTAAGGTTTCAGGGTCCCGAGTGGCACACAAAGACAGATGAAAGAATGGATCACCAAGCCGTCCTCTTTATTTTGCAAAGTTCTCTTGCACAATCAGCTTTGTGAAGAACAAAGAGATCAAGAAATGATCAGAAACAAGGGAGCCTTTTAATCCTTTATGCAAATGAGTCATAAAGCTATGAGTTATTGAACCTGATTTGATTTAACCAGAACTAAGGTACAAAGAGTTATCATGGAGAAAAAGCATGACATTCCTTTGGTCAGTTTTTGTCTGATAGTTACTGAATTCTAAGATTAAAGTTCTTTGGATAGAACTGAGTCTATGTCTGAACTTTAGCACTACACTTAGTATCATGAACAGGAGCTTAAATAGAAATAAAAGCTAAGACCAGATGGCTTTACAAGTGAGTGTTACCAAACCATCAGAGAAGAATTAGTACCCATTCTTTTCAAATCTTGCAGAAGTTGAAGAACTGGGAATGCTAAACTATTTACATAAGGCCAATATCACCGATACCACAAGACGTCAGCAATAGCAATGACAGACATTATCATTAATGAATGTAGTTGCAAAAATTCTCAACAAAAATATTAGCAAACTAAATCCAAAAATACATCAAAAGGGTCACCTATCATCACTAAGTGAGATTTATCCCAGGGATACAAGGATGATGGGCATTATACAGGTTAATGAAAGCAAAATGCCTCATCAACATGAGCAAAAAGAAGAACCTTTAGATGATCAATATATGCAGATAATGCTTCTGACTTGATTCAATGAACACTTACTGTAAAAACTCTACATACAATTAGGAGAGAAGGAACATACCTCAACATAAAGAGGTTATGAGAAAGCTGAGGTCAACATCGTGCTCAATGTTAGTAAACTGAAGGTGTTTGCACTAAGATCAGGATAAGACAAGTCTGTCACCTCTTACTACACTGAAAGCATTAGTCGGAGCATTTGAGAAATAAGAAGAAAGGAAAGAAGTACAATGGAAAAGAGGAATATATGGAGACGATCCTAAAAACTCCATCAAGCTCTTATAATTACACAATGAGTACAGTAATTTGGTAGTCTGCAAAATCAATATACAGAAAACTGTTACATTTTTACAGACAATGGTATAGAAGAGAATGAATCAAGAAAACTATCTCATTTACTAAGAAGTAAAATGAATTAAATACATTGGATTGTACTTAATGAAAAAAGTAAAATGTCTATAAGATGGAAACTATATTAATTTTTAAAGCAAATATAGGAAGACACAAAGAAAGAGAACAATATCTCACATTCATGACTGGGAAGAATTCACATTGGTAATATGATCATTTATATAAAAAACATACAGTTTTAATGCAATCCCTATCAAAACCCCACTGGTATTTTTCAGGAAAATAGAAGAAAAAATTTAAAATTTGTGTGGAATAACAAAAGACTTTGAATAACAAAGTATCATGAGAAAAAAGAACAATAGACGGGATATCACATTCCAAGATCTTGAGCTTTACTACTAAGTGATAGTCATCAAAAGTGTATGATACTAGAATAAAAACAGAGAATCAGACCAGTGGACTATAACTGAATCACAAGAAAGAGACCCACCCAACTATGGTCAGTAAATTCACCCCAAAGAACTAAGAGCACAATAAAAAAAACCTTTTTCAATAAATGTTGGCAAAACTGAACAATCACAAGGAAAAGAATAAGTCTAGACCACTTTCAAAAAGCTAACACAAAAATTAATTTAGGAAAGATTGGAAACTTCGTTGTAATACCTCATAAAACTTTTAAAAACTTAGAAGATAACTTAGGCAAGTCATTACACGACATCAGCCCGAGAGATCATTAGTGAATCAATCCAGCAATAAAGGAATAAGACAATAAACAATTGGGACTACTCTAAATTAAAACGTTTCTGCCTAGGGAAAGAAATCATCACAAAACCAAAAACACAAACTTCTGAATGGGAGGAGATATTCACCCTCCCTGTATCTGTCAAGGATTTAATATCAAAAATGAAGAAAAAACTCATAAAACTAAACAGAGAAAAATAATCCAATTAAAAATGGGCAAAAGAGCTGGACAGACGTTTCTCCAAAGAAGACATATAGAGGGCCAATGGGCATATATAAAAATGATTTCCTCCTAAATTGTTATTAGGGATAAACAAATCCAAACAATATGGCCTATCACCTTAGACCTGTGAACTTGCTATTAATCACATGCCTCGAAACAACAAATTTTGGTGAGGATGTGGCTAGAAGATCAGAGTATAAATCGGTGGAACCCTTATTGAAAACAGTATGGGAACCCCTCGATAATTGAAAATGGAAATCTCATTTGATCTTGTCATTCCACATGTGGGTATGTACCCAAAAGACACAAAAACACTAATTCACAGAGACATATGCACCTCAATGTTTATGGCTTATTGCTTATGATAGCTAAGATTTGGAAACTACCTAAGGTTCCATCATTAGATAAATAGATAAAGAACATGTAGTAGATAAATGCGATGGAATGTAACACAATCCTAAAAATAATGAAATCCTGTCCTTTGCGACAGCATGGATGGAGCTAGAGGGAATTATGCTAAGTGAAATAAATCAGAAGGAGAAAGACAAATACTCAATGATCTCATTTATGATGGACTATAAAGAAAAAAAGCAAAGGAACAGCCACCTCTCCTCTCTGTGGGCCAGCACAGCATAGTCGTCAGATGAGCTGCCTTATAGGTAGACAGACTTGAAGAGAGCCAGGTACCAAGGTGGTTGTACAGCAGCTCAAGTACACATGATGCAACTAAGCCACGGGACAACATTTCAGAAAAGCACAGTCTGTGATCTTGCAAAGGGCAGCTCAGCATGAACATGCCAGCCAAGAAAAAGCCTTAACTTTTTCCGTAACTGCTGGCCTTGGAGCACACAAGCTCATTATATCAAGTTTCCGGCGCTCTGTGATCCAGTCTGCAGGACTCACAAAGCAGAGTTTCTTGGTAGGATTCAGAGTAAGCTGAGGCAACATATATGAGAACTAGCAAAAACAGCCTGAGGCCTCCTCCAGTGCTGAGACTGAGAAAACACATTTGGTGACAGTCTAGTCGAGACCACCAAGAAGAGAAATGGCTACAAGCTCAGGGGGTTGTGTGATTAATTCCTATGTCAACGTGGAACATGTTTCAGTCAAAGCCTGGTGGGGGACATGGGCAGTCACAGCACACAACAAATGGTTAATGGCACTCAGCTAGAAATCATACAGTGACAGGAGTGGATATGCATGGGGGTCAGATTCACAGCTCTCTCTCCCTTGAGGCACTTTGGTTCTTTTCTGTTGTCTCTTCTTTGGCAAAGGTTTGGGCTCAAGCAGTTGCTCCAGCTCTGCCTCTGGTTATAGGTGATGTCCCATCACCCTGGGAAACCCAGCTGCTCTGGGAGGTGGCTGTCTGACACTCCGTGTCCTGCTGCTTCAACTTGGAGATGGTCTAATGTCCTGCAGACTGGGTGGCCCTGGGTGGAGTGTGGGTATGAGGGGGTCAAAAAAGGGGAAATTTCAGTATTCCCCATTAGGTCCTCAGTTCCACATCCCTGAGCTCTGCAAGCAACCACTTTTATGAAAAGGTTACCCCAAATCATTACCAGGCAGTAAATCTGGACTCAGTGTTTCTAGCTCCCAAGCAAAACTGAGGAACCTATGACATTTAGTTATCATATAAGCTAATTATATATAAACTGAACTGGGAGAATCACAGGTAACAGAAAGGGCAAGTTTTCTTCCACTGAGGAAGAAGACTTGTGATGATGAGACTGATAAATCAGCAGACCTCCTGTTGATGCCACAGTCTGCAATCACCAAAGACTGGAATTCTCCAAGTACTTCCGTGTCCCCCATGGTGCCCCTGCACCTGTAGTTTGTCCATATCATCTCTGTAGCCCCTTCACTTGGGGATGTGGATCTGAGATAGCACGTTCCCTACTTCTCAGTGGGCATCTCTTGATAATCTACTTTGCATTGATCAACATTTGTCCTCCAAGATATTGGCTTTTGGATCCATGAGCAATGGACCTGGGTCCAGTATGAAAACCACAAAAGTATTGATTCGATGTCTCAGGAAGCTGAGCTTTTTTCTGAAACAAGTAATTGAAAGAGCATTTTTGCAGACCACAAAGAGAAACGATGGAATGAAACAACAATGAGATTGAGAGGAGAGTTTTTAAATACCTTGAGAAAAGAATGAACAGGATGGTTTTAGGGGAAATACACGCAGGAAGAACAGGGGAAAATTAGATAGCCTGAAACAGCCACTTAACAGGGAAGAGGACCTCAACACACTGACAATATTGGGGACGAAAAGCCAGTGTATGACTTGTTTAGTTTGAGATACCTTTGGGATATCTCCACGAAGACTATTATTGGGTAGGGGGTAAGGGGGTCTGAGGTTTAGAAGAGAGATGCTGACTGGAAATATATGTCTCTAAGTCACCTGTATTTTAATGACTTGGATGAGTGGAGGAGACAAGTATTATAATTTTTTGTGTCTAAATATTTCAGTTGCTTCAAACATAGTCTTATTTAAACATCACAACCACCCAAACATTATGTATGTGAAGAGGCTCAAATCCTTACCTACAGATGTGCTCTGGTAGTTTAGTAAGTATGCCATCTCTCAGTGCTGTAGTTCACATCCATACCAAGGTCCTGGGTTTGTGACATAGGGCAAGAGTGAATAATTACGGTAAAAATCCCAGTAAAAGAAATAGAAAGCTCTTCCGCCACATTCTTTCTACCTGCCTTCTTTCTTCCTTTCATTCTTCACCATATCTTTCCTTAAAAAATTACCTAGAGAATAGGATTCCTTGTTGAAAGTTAAAAATAACTTTATGGTAGAATATTATTTAAGGTTACAGAGTCTGATGGCACAGAAGGACAGAAAGGAGATAATGGATCACCAAGCTGTCCTCTTTATTTTGCAAAGGTCCCTTTTGCACAGTTGGCTTTGTGAAGAGCAAAGAGATCAGAGAATTATCAGGAACAAGGAAGTCTTTTTGTCACCTTCTGCAAATCAGTCATGAAGCTATGAGTTATTGAACCTGACTTGATTTTGGCTCTAAGCTAAGATAAAATGAGTGATCATGGAGAAGATAAGTGATATGTTTTTTGCCAATTTTGGTCTGATAGTTACCCTATTCTAAGATGAATGTTCTTTGAATAAAGCTGAGTACTTACTTGTCTGAATAAAGCACAGGTGAACTTTAGTACTACACTTAGTATTATGAACATAAGTTTAAATAGAAATGATCTTTTTATCTTTTTTATGCCAAATAATATCCTTTCAGTTTTATTTTTCACCCTAAAGTCAGGAAATAAAATTGAAATTCTTCTTCTGAGGTATGTATCTTTCAAAGCTGATTCTTTGCCTCTTTGTTTCAGCTCTGCTTCCTGTTTTTGTGTAAATGGAGGAAAAGGAGTCAGTCTTCCTGAATGTCCTTTGTAAAATGAGAGAGATTTAGACAAAAATTAGTACTTGTCAAACTCTCATATCAATCTCAATCTCCTCTGGGGATATTGTTAATGCGCGGCCTCTGGTTTACAGGTTCTGGGTGGGGCCTGAGATTCTGCACATTCCACAAATTCTCGGTGATCCTCATCTCCAGCATCCAGGTCCACATGGTGATCAGATTCCCTCCCAGGTGCCATAGGCTATCAGCTGAGTGGTTGCAAAAAAATATTTCAGCAATCATTAACAATAAACAGTTATTTTACAGAATGGAAATGTTTCAGTTTTATATTTATAAAATTCATTATTTCCTATAAATATATAAAAAACAAAGCACACCATACATTTCATGCATTGGATGACAATCATCTGCAGATAAATACTTCTCAAAGTAGTGCTGTCTTTTCATTGGTTGTGAGGGAGAGATGTGCTGTTTCAGGATTCTTCAGATTACCTTGTTTTTTTACAGGTAGGTCATGTAGCTGGGAATTATTCAAATTACTGGCCACAGGTTGGGTATTCATTAATTCGAATCCAGTCCCATCTATCGCGGTAGGTTTGTTCCTGCATCACATTATTCCTTGTTGCTCACTCTCTAGATGCAGAGAAGATGGACCACTTTCCATGGTCTTATGCGCCTGACTCAACTGGCATGAAGATGTGCATTAGAGATGTACTCTAACAAACAGAACACATTTTAAGAGACTCAGCCGAAATTTGAAGACAAGGTACATTGAGAAGATCTCTCTGTGGATCAGAGGGCTAAAGTGCAGGTCATGAAAGCTATGGACCAATGTTTGGGCCTGGCGGTAGCATAAAAACATATTGAGAGGTAATTACAGAGAGTTTAATAAATAGGTTAAGGTTCTGGGAATGACTTAGGTAATAATCATCCTTAACCAAGAAGGAAATCTTGCCTAATCTCTTTGCGCTTTTCTTAATGACTGTTACTGTTAAGGCTATCTGAGTGCACTCAAAATTATTGCACTAATAACAAACTAATCTTAAGAGCTAGTTGGTCATTAAAACATATTAAACATATTTTACTGCTCAATCAGTAAAAATACATGATTTTAGAGATAAGACCATACATCCCAATTATCGAATTTGACTATTATTTGTACTTTTTTTACTTTCCTCCTTGAAGCAGCCAGAATTAAGAATTCTTTCTTAATCCAGAAGATGGTGAAGTCACTATAGTTAAAAACCTATGATATCTTTTTATTTTATAAATTCAGGGAATTTTCAAAGTGTGTATGTAGAGTTGTATGAATTACATATATGGTCATAATGTAAAGATAATGGAAAGGAAGGAAAATACTGTCGATGTCTTGCTAGCAGTGTGTTAAAGAGAATGGACTGTTTGAAGTAATGGCATTAATAACTATTAGCATGTCAGTTAGATATGTAAGTTAACAGAGGGTTCTCAAACTATTCTTATCTTTGGGATATAACGTGTCATAGTCAATCCTGATTTTACTTTGATCTGTCCTCTATTGCTCTGAAGCAGTATAATTTAGAAAACTTCAGTCATTTGTGTTTAATAATTGTAATTTTATTTTATGAATTTTTATTATAAAAACATTTTCTAATTGTAATAACATATAAAGAATCAAATAAATATCACGCACAACCTCACAGTCCACAAATAATCAATTGTTTAATGATAACTTTGTATAATTTCTGCTTATCATAAACAAATTACTATAAAATTGAGCATCTTTAAAAGCCATAAATCAATTCTCTCACAGTTCAGGGGGCCAGGAGAGCCAATTAAGTTTTAACCAGGTTTTATTACATTAGATGGTGCTGAGGGAAGTCATGTTTCATCACTCTCAGCTCCTTCCTGTCTCTAGAACATAAGCCTTGCTGTCCCTTTGCTGTAGATGCCTCCCTCTAAGATCTACTCCCTTAGCACATGACCTTATATTTATGTGTATTTTCTTTGTCTTCTCTTCTTCTAGTGACAGCAGTAGTTGGAGCTCCTATCCCATTAGGACCTCATCTTAGCAATTACCATGTTTCAAAATAAGATCACACTCCAAGGTTCTGGGAGACAAGAACTTGGGAGGATGCTCTTCAACCTACTATATACACAGTAGTCATCCCTCACCCTAGGCATCCACTGGTCCACTCTGTGTGCTTCTCTTTCACTCAGAAGTCATTCTCCACTCCTTGACAGAGCAAAACATGAACATAAGTGCCACGAATATAAAACAAACTAAAGTACCACCTTACAAAAATATTTTTAAAAAAGCTAGCAGCTCATCCATAGGCAAAAAGAGAGAGCAACACACTTTAAAACCTCAAGGTATTACAGAAGCACATGAAAATGACAGCTGATCAGAAACCAAGGCATAGAGGATTAATTCTTTTTAACAGATGAAGAATTAAAAGATGCAATCATAAAAAAATTCAGAGAGATAAAAGAAAACTTAGAAAAAATAAATGAGCTCAAAATGGAATTAAGTAGCAGAACACATAAATTTAAGTTCTATAAAGAAAACTAACAGATTCAGGAAGAAAACATGCAATAAATGACATCAAGAGTACCAAAGAAAGTTATGAAAACAGAATGTACCAAATGGAGGAAGGATTAGTGATCTGAAGGATCGTAATGCATTAAATAGACAGGTGGAAGAAGAGAGAGAAATTAAAAAATAGAAATGAAGAAACAATCTGAGAATTCTCTGACTCCATTAGGCAAGGCAACTTAAATATAATGCATATCCAAGATAGTGAAAAGAAGGAAACATAAAACATATTCCAGGAAGCAATTATTGGAAATTTTCCAAACCTAGGCATGGAAAATAACACACAAATCGATGAACAGAATGACTGTTACTGAAACGCAAACAGACATACACCAAGGCATATAATAGTGAAATTAAAAAGTCCAAGACAATGAAAGCATTCTAAAGGTGGATGGGAGAAAAAGCAAGTACTATATAAAGGTACTTCCATCAGGCTATGCTCACATTTCTCGGCAGAATCTCTGCAGGCCAGGACAGAATGAATTAGTTTCTCAAAATGCTACAAGATGAAAAGTGCCAGCTAGGAAAACTATATCCAGCAAAATTCTCTCAGGTTTGAGAGCCAAATTAAGATTTTCCCTAACAAACAATATCTGAAGATTTTGCTGCCAAGAGCTACTCTAGAAGAAATGTGAAATGAGACTCTCTAAATCAAAGAGCTAACACTTTACAAAAAAATAAGCATGGTAACAAATAGACAAAACCAGGAAACAAAAAGCAAAATGCCTATAGCAATTCTCAAATCTCAATAATAACTCTGAATTTAAATGAACTGAAGTCTTCAATTAAAAGGCACAGGGTGGCTAGATGGATTCAGAAACAAACCGAAATGTATTCTGTTTGCAAGAAACTCACTTAAGATATTTAGAAAAACATAGACTTAAAGCAAAGGGATGGAGAAAGGTGCTACAAACCAATGGTGAGTCTAAAAAAGCAGGAATTGCTATACTCATTTAAAATAATTTAGATCACTATTCAAAAGATAAGAAAAGCTGAAGATGGGGATTATATAATGATAAAGGAATTAATACTATAAAAGACATAAAACTTATTATTATATGAACCTGATAAAGAAGCACCCAAATATTAACAGATCTATATAGAGACATTGATAGCAACACAGTAATAGTCAGGGGACCTTAGAAGTCCACTTTCAGTGTAAGATAGACAATACAGACAGAAACAGCTTTAAACAACAAATTAGAAGAGATGGACTTAATTATATATATATATATGTATTTATAAAGAAGGTATTTCACCCTTAAATAATAGACTACATGTTCTTTTCAAGTGCTAGTGGAATATTCGTAAGGATAGATCATATGTTGAGACACAAGTCAAGTCTCAATATCTTCAAAGATTGAAATCATACAAGCATTCTTTTTGGATCACAATAGCATCAAACTGGCAATCAACCAAAGAAGATAAAAATGACAAAGGAGTGTAGAATAAATAACATGCTATTGAACAACTATTGGGTAAAGCAGCAAATCAGGATGAAATTAATAATTAGTGTCAAATGAAATTGAAGGCATGACATATCAGAATCTGTAGGATGCAGCAAAAGCAGTAATAAGAGGAAAAATTAAAGTAATAAAGTTCCGCATCAGTAAACAAGAAGAATCACAAATAAAAATTGAAATCCTAGAAAAATAGGAAAAAATAAATGGAACACAAAAACTAGTAGAAGAAAGAAAATAATACAACTTAGATCAGAAATCAATGAAATAGACATTCAAGCTACTTCAAAAATCAATGAAACCAAGTTATTTTTTGAATAATAACAAAAAATTCAATCACAAAAATAGTAGTGAAAGATCGTGAATAAATAAAATCAGAAATGAAAGTTTAATTGCAACAAATATACCAGAAATACTGAAGACCGTAGAAGAATATGATAAACAACTACGTGGCAACACAGAGGATAACCTAAGAGAAATGTACATGTTTTTGGAAACATATAATATTCCAAGACTAAACCAAGAAAAAACAGAAATCATCATCAGATAGGTCACTAGCACAGAACATGAAACTGTAATTAAAAATCCCCCGCATGCAAAAGCCCTGGACCAGATGATTTCACTGGGAACTATACAAAATTTTCAAAGAAGAATTAGTAACAATCCTTCTCAAACTGTTCCATAAATTGGAGAGGGAAAATTCCAAGTAATTTCTGTGATGCCAAAGTTGCTCTGACTCCAAAACCAGATAAAGACAGCATCAAAAAAAAAAAAAAAAAAAAAAAAAAAAAAAAAAAAAAAGAGAAAGTGACAGACCCATAGTTTAACGAATAATGATTCAAAAATTTTAACAAAATGTCATCAAATCGAGTTTACCAACATAATATACAATTCATGTACCACAATCAGGGTGGATTCATTCCCAGGATGCAAGAATAGTTCATATTTAGAACAAAAAATTGTTTTTATTTACAATGATAAGAGACCAAGGATAGTTAAAACAATCCTGAGGAAAAACAGCAAGTGTGGGAGTGTCATACTCCCTTGGCTTCAAACTCTGTAATAAAGCAATAATAATCAAGTCAGCATGGTATCAGAATTTAAACAGAAATGTAGATCAGTGGATAGAATTGAGAGCCTGGAAATAAACCCACACATACATGGACAGTTAATTGTTGTCAACTGTACCAAAAGTTTACAATGGGGCAAATAGTCCCTTTCATAAATGGTGCAGTGAAAACTGGACAGTCACATGCAAAAGGCTGAAACCTCATCTACCTAACTCCATATGCAAAAAATTAAAGTCTTCTATGTATGATCGGAATCCATAAAGTACATAGAAGAAAACATAGGCACAACACTAAAAGACACTGACCTTAGAGATATCTTTGGAAACTCAACTCCAAAGCCAGGGAAATAAAATACAAAATAAACTAATGGGATTACAGCAAACTAAAGAGATTCTGCATAGTTAAAGGAATTCTTGTCAAATAAAAAAGACATCTTACTGAATGGGGGAGATATTTTCACATCACACACCTGACAAGGAGTTAATATCCATAATATAACAAAGAACTCAAGTCAACAATACAAAAATATAAATTCAATTAAAAATCAGCAGATTATCTTAATAGATACTTCTCTAAAGAAGACATGCAAATGTCCAAAGGTACATGAAGAGATGTTCTACTTCTCTCGTTGTTAGGGAAATGCAAATCAAAACAACAATGAGATACCACCTCACACTGTAAAAATGAATATTACTCAAAATAATGGAAATAACAAGTGATGAAGAGGATGTGAAGAAAAGCAACACTTACACATTGGTGGTGGTAGAGTAAAATGGTGCAACCATTGTGGAAAATAGTCTGGAAATTTCTCAAAGAATTGAGAATGGAAATTCCATATGCTCCAGGTATTTATCCTAAAACACAACACTTATTAGCAGATCTATGTGTATCCCCCTGTTCACTGCAGTATTATCTATAATAGTCAAGATCTGGAAACAACTAAAGTGCCTTTCAACAGGTCAGTGGATCAAGAAGATGGAGTATATGTAGGCAATGGATCGCTATGTACCTTTCAAAAAGGTGAACTCTTGTCACTGGAAGCAACCTGATGGATCATGGAAGCAACCTGGAAGGGAATTATGATTTTTGAGGTAAGCTGGAAGAACCCAGACAGGTATTGTCTAATATCACTCTTATGTGATATCCAGAGATAGCAAGCAAATAAATGTACTTACTCAAATAAAAATAGACTTTAAAAGGAAAGAACTAAATTAAGGAACAACAAATATTTAGCTAACCCCCCCCCCCCCGAAATCAGCGGATGCAGGAAGACATGGGGAGGAGAGTGGAAGGGGGTAAAAGGAGTTCGTTGTACAGTGAAGGAAGAAAGGAAATAGTGGTGAACTTACAGTATTGTATACTGCTTTAAATTTACTATCATGTATATCTTAAACTTAGTTAATGTTATAATGAAATATTCCTACAATAAAATCAATTAAATTATTTTGAGCTGATTGAATACAAGAACACAAATAATCTATTTAAAAAAGAAAAACCTTGCAATTTTTTAAAATCCCAGGACTGAACTTATTTTAAAAGATAATTTCAAAAGATGAAACTCTTAAATTGCATTGACTGCAAGAAACTTCTTCTAAAAAGCTTTACAGATGCATTTCCATGTGGTCAAACTTGCCTGCATGTAGATTTGAAGGACAGTCATTGTTTGTCTATTTGCATATTAAACACAGGGATATCTGTTTGGAGTCCTTTGTGTCTTCCATGTCCTTTATCATCACCCATCCTTGCTGTTACACTTCCCTCTCTTCTCAAAGACTATCAAAGCTCCTAGTCCAAATGCTAACTGACAAGCTGTGAAAGTTTTTCTCCTCCATCAAAATCAAAATAAGCCATTTCCATCCTCCCTGTTCTCAGGACACAATGGTTTTAGCACTTTTTGTAGCTTTTAGTAGTTTTGCTACATGCTCTAGTCATTTGAGAACAATTTGTTTTCTCTCTCTGAACTGCAAAAATCTAAAGAAAGGGGGAGTGAACAGGGGCCACCTGTAAATACTGAAATATGATTTGTGACAATGGTTCTCAGCGAGCATCAGAAGGACACACATTGACTGCTTATTATTCTTGTCAGGGAGTCAACCTTTCTGGAGCTTCAACACCCCACCCCCTTTTAAAATTCCCAGGACCCTGTTTCTTCGCGGGTCAGCCAGACCCCGGGTCACGCACTGTACACGCCACGCACACTCATGTGCGCTCTCAGCTCCTGAGAAAAAATGACCCTGGAGCTTTTTTCACGAAATCCTCGTCATCTCAGGTGGCTGGAGCTTTCAGCGTTCTTGTGTTGGAGGGGTTGGGGGCGCTCCTGCAGGACATGCGGTCTCCTGGGGACCCCAGCACCCCGGAGAGGTGGGGGAGGGCACCTAGTAGAACACCTGGTCCTGCACTTGTTGGATTCCATTTATGCTGATTCCCAGGTCCCCACAGGACCAGGGCGGAGTCCTTCTGAGCTGAGATTGGTGGAGCCAAGTGGGCTCATGGTGGAACCATGCACAGGATTGGGGTGAAGGGACAGAACAGGACGGTTGTCCAGTTGGCTTTGTTTTGGATTCTGGCAGGTTCTGGAGCCTGAGATTTCACAGGTGACAGGGAGTGGCTGTTGCAGCAACTGCTCTATTGTAGCTTTTAAAGGAAGTGACAGGGGTGGGGAGAGATGTCAGCTGAGGATCAGCTTTTTTTTAACCCTGAAAGCTCAGTCTCATGGGTTTGGTTCCCAGCTTGGCTTCTAGAAACCAGCGGTGACTTCTGCACCCGCCTGCAGCAGCCTGGTGCTGTTCCCACCTCCACTGACACCACCTCTGGGCGTGGCACGTGTGCAGAGTCCTCTTTCTCCCACTGTCTGGGCTCCTAGCTGCATCTCCCTGCAGTCTCTGGAAGGGATAGGTAAGAAGGGAACAGAGGGTGATGAGCTGACAAAGGGCCTGCCTTTGTACCTTTAAACAGCTGTGCTCCTTCAGGTTGATTCTGAGATTCTGAGCTGAGGAGCCTGCTAGGGCCCCTGTTTTCTCTCTGGGGAGCCATAATTTTCTCCCCAGGTCTGTCCTGTTACTTCTGGGTCTCTTCTATGTCATGAGACATACTCTTCTGTTTCAGGTGTCCCTACAGCTGTCAGATAACCCCGTGAGAAATGCATTGATTGTGTTTTGTTCTAGCTGGTGGGTTTGGGCAGAGTATGGCATGGCTCTCTCCCTTCCTGTGGGTCCTGGTTCCACCCCCTCCTCACCTCCATACTGGTTTTCCCGTCAAGGGAGGACTGGGGGAGGGGAGCTGTCAATGAAAGATGCATTTGCAACCTCTTTATTCAAGTTTTATGCTTGTGAGTGTCTCTAACCCAACTAGGATTCAAAAAACGAATGTTTGGATGTTTCTCTAAGTTGACTTTTCTTGTCATTTTTGGGGAACCCTACCACTTCTCAAGATGTGCTGTTGATGTTGTGATCAAACTAAGGGGGCACTCACTTCTTATTGGAGGGGAGTCTCTGGAAATACATTTTTAAGGGGTTTTGATTGTCATCCCTGAATGACTGTTAGTGTCTGCCCAGGTTTACTACAAGTCTGAATTTTCAAAAGATGAGTCTCTGCTCTTGTTAGAACTTGTTTGGCTCAAAGTCTGAGTTCAACAGGTAGAAACAATAAGAAGTGGTAAGTGCAGGAGAATCTCAGCATTTGCATGAAACTGTGGCAGCTCAACCAGGTTATCTGGTCTCCTTAAGGCGACAGTCTAGACCTTGTGAAAGCCTGGAAAGAACTAGCCCTTCTGTGACCATGAGTCAGGCATGCTCAATCAGCAACAAACCTTGGTGAGATGGGGGACAGTGTATGTGAGCATGTGAGTGTATGTGTTACAGTGTGTGTGTCTGAGTGTCAGTGGGAGTATGTAAGGACTTGGTTGACACTGTGTATGAGACGTGTGTTGAAAAGTGCAGTGTGTGATAGTGTGTTTAAAAGTGTTGTGTGTGCAAGTGTATTGGGAGAGTTTGAGTGAGACAGTGAGTGTATGTGAGTTTTGTGAGTGTGAAAGAACTGTGTGAATGTGTGGGAGCAGTACAGGAGTTTCTGCACACGTGCACGTGTGTTTTCTGTGTGATGCGTACCTGTGCGTGTGTGTGTTTTGGAAGCAAGAAGACTGCACAGGTCAAGGATCCTGTTAACTTATATTCTATAACGAGAGGAAAAAGAACTGATTTTCAAGGAAAGGAAATAAACCATGAGAGAAAAGTATCACATGCCTCGTATTAAGCAAAATTGAATATGACTAGAATATAATGCAACTAGTGAGAAAAACATGGTCTGAATGCGCCTAATGACAGAGCGGATGGACATTCCCTGGGTCCATTGAAGACATCAGTGAGAGTGGACCTGTCACGAATGACCTGATGACCTTTGTGAAGCAGATGAACATGATCCTCACCTTGAGTCTCAAAATCAAGTGTAATTTGGGACAAGACTTGTGGAGGCGGCTCAGCTCTCACCACGCTGCCCCCATGTGACACAGTGTGATGTAGGAGCCTCAGGCCCTGACCCCTGGCTCCAGGGGGCGCAGGAAGGGTTGCTGGTGACAGGGCTGTGCCCAGATCCCTATGTGAACTCCTTTTACCTACGACGTAGGAGATGTTGGCACAAGAGGCCACGGTCACCCGGAGCCGGGTCAGGAGCCGGGACACAAACTACAGAGAGGAAATGGAGTGAAGACAGAACTGAGCGCAGGCGGCCAGCATAGAAAAGTGCAGTGAATACAGGCACTCCTGCTTTGAAAGCGCCTGCTCAGACACGGGGAGGGCTGGACTGGAGGTCTGGAATCTGCAGGGTGAGGAAGGCAGTCTTGCTCAGTGACAGTTTTCTGGTCTGAAATGAGTCTCAGGATGTCGATC